>JAWWLR010042721.1:0-10085 GCA_035041075.1 Acraspis erinacei | reverse complement strand
ATTTTAAAATTATAATAATTGTATTACATTTTTAAGGTTTTATTTATATAATAGATATATTATTTTTTAATACGAATTAAAAATATTTATGTATGGGGAATTCCATGCCTAATCGACCACTTTTGACTCTGATGCCATCTGATTTGGCTGAAACTTTTTTTTAATCTTTTTATACTCTATCGAAAATATTTTCCAGAATTTTTTCAAATTTTTTATACCTAACCGAAAAAAATTTATGGGTTTTTCAAAGATATATATATTTTTTTTAACTGACTTACCTATAAGTTTTTTTTCAAATTTTTTTTTTAAATGCACTTTTCAGAAAACAATTTATGAAAGTATAATGTTTATAAACTTTTTTCTGAAAAGTGCATTTAAAAAAAAATTGAATAAAATGGGCCCTATAAATCAGGTTTTGAAAAAATTATGGCAATTTCAAAAAACGCCATTTTTAAAAAAAAAACATAATTTTGTTTGGGTTAGGTGAAAAAAAATTTTTAATTCTGCAAAACGTTTTCGACAGGATAGAGAAAGATAAAAAAGTTTCAGTTAAATCGAAAGTGGTCGGGGGTCAAAAGTAGTTGATTTGGCATGGAATGCCCCATATGATATAAATAATATTTAAAATTTGTTATATGGTTTACAGAAGGAAGATGTTATATACAAATATCTGAAGGCGCAGCAATCGAAGAACTAAATGTGAAAAAAATGAAAAAAAAATTTTTTAATAGACGGCAATAAAGTAATTAGCAAGGGACAAAACACTGACGGTACAGATGATTACGAAGGAACAAAAAAAGTTAAATCATAATAAAATTTTATTAATTAAGGATAGGTGGTAATTACCATATGAGCACATTTAAATTACCCCGTTTTTTCTTACAATTATTACATTTTCAACAAAATCAGAGCCGACAGACGTAAAGAACGTAAAAAGTAGAAATTGTAAGAAAAAACCGGGGTAATTAAATTTTTCTCTTATGTTAATTACCACATGCCCTTAATATTTTAGTTTCCATTTGGCATATGTACAACAAATCCATTATAACACTCTAAAAACAGTCTATTGAATGTCAATGATTCCTTTCACTATTCACGTGTAGAATAGCCCCACTTGGCCCCAATAAAAGTCGGGCACTAGTCGGGGGCTAGTTGTAGAGCATTTTTAGGCAATGTCCCTAGTCCGGGACTGGTCGGTGGCTATCTGGATTCTTTTTGGTGAGTATTTCAAGTCTGGGCCTGGTCGGGGACTAATCGAGCTACTTCAAAACAAAAAAAAAACGTAATTCGCTGTATGTAGGCTATTTTTTTTAAGATTCCTAGGAGGGTTCTAGCCAGGCTCTGGTCGGTCTATTCTTGTTTTAAAGTTTTTTGACAGAGTGTTATAGATAATTAGTTAATATGTACAACAGTCCAATGATTTGATTCTTTTTAGTTAATAAAAACACATTTAATAAACATTTTCACAAAGCCTGAAATTGTAATTTTTTGTTTTTATAAGAGGAAATGTGTAAGAGAAAGTGCGGCTTACATGTTTGAAAATGAATGTTAAACACAGTTAAATATTGAAATCTTATAGAATTTATAGAAGAACATTTTTATCATCAATTCAAAGAGACTTTAGACACTCTTTTTTGAATTTTAAATTCACCGTTCTATTTATTACTAATCTTCGCCGCCACAAGCGGTACCGTCGATCTTTTCTAATCTAAATTTCAATGTGGCTCAGCTGAAAAAAGTAATTATTGAAATAGCCGGGGAACAATAAATATTTGTGAAGGTAAGTGCATTCTTATGGTTAGTGTAATAGAGTTAAGTTAATTCTATTTCAACAACATACAAGTAGAAGAATCATTGATTGAGAATGTCTAATTTTAATACTTTTTATAAAAAATACTTGAAAACGAGAATTAGAATTCTAGCCTGCACAATCCGAACTCTTAAGTTATTTCACACAAGAAGTTTTAGCATTTTAAATTAGAAATACTTTCCCTCTATGGCCACAGTTATATATTTTAATTTAAAATTTGGAAGTTCTTGAACTGTGTAGACGGTATTTTATTTAAAAGAGGAAAATAAAATGCTGTTTTAAGACTATAATAATTTTTGTTCTTACAAAAAGTTTCTTCTTAAAAATATTGTTGTCGTTAAATGTGTTTTGAATGGTATTTTTCATTAAAGAAAAACAGTTTGAATTTGTGATTGTAGTTTTCATTTATTTAATTTTTAATACAGATTTAAAAAAAGTATAATAGTCTGTCTCGGAGAAAATAGTCTGAACTTTAGATTTCAAAAAACAGTGTGTACATCAACTATATTCTACGTCATTAGAATATCGTTTTATTGTTACATAAAGGGATATACTAAACTCTAGTGAAGTAAAATATAGCTGATACAATTTTCTTCTTGAAATTCTATAATCAACACTATTTTTTGGGACAGTCGTATTTTTGTTCAGAACCTACCAGTACCCGACTAGATCCCGACTGGGATAAGTCGGGTGAACGGGCCAGCCCCCGACTAATTCACTGTGACGGAATTGGTCCGGGACACCACTTGGCAGCCCCGAATAGCCCCTGATTTAAAGTGGGGCCAACAGACCGGACACCCGACCAGCCCCCCATTTGCATTTCTACACGGGTTTTACTCCAATTTTGAAGAATTTGGTTTTTTTCTTTAAATAAAACACGGGTATTGTTTGTCACTTTTATTTAAAATTAGTTTAATTGTAATAAAACTGTTGTTATTTATATGAATTTATTTTAGATTTCTTTGAAAAAGGCACACCGTGATGGCAACACGTCAGAAAATTCAATAAACGAATTCTTTCATGAATTTTCGCTTAGTACATATTTTTCTATTTAATGGAAGACCGTAAGACCAACAAAAATCACTTTTTGCATATTTAGATTGACGGTCGAAGAAAGGATTGATTTGGTTCTCATAAAATCTGATTAACATTTATTTTCTTATTTATTTAGAATGTTGGACCATTTTAGTTAGAAAGTAGGTGATAGTAATAATTTTTAACTCAAAGCGTTAAAAACTTAATATTCACATTCAAATTCTTCAAATTGGATTATTTAACATTTAAAGAAAATTAACTGGTATTATTTTTAGTTAAAGATTAAAATTTGATAAATTAAAATTTAAAAAAAAACGAATTAAATGGTTCAAAGTAAAAGCTGCTGGAGTTCTTAAAATCTAAATTATTATAAAACAAAAAAATATAATTTAACAATTTAATTTTATTGGAACACATTCTTATTAGGTCCAAAATTAAATTCAACGTCACTTTTACCAAAGATATTTATTTCTTATTTGCTTATGATAAAAAGAGAAAGCAAATTAAAAAATTAAGACAAAACATAATGTAATATCAATTAATAACATCAAGTAATAAATTATATTTAAACAGTTCTGTTTGATACTCTGAGTTGTCTTGAATTACTTTAAATAAAATGTGGAAATCTTAGAAAAATATTAAACTTTCCAGAATTATTCTAAGAGGCTATTCTTATCACATTTAAACAAAAATTAAACTCTATAGTTCCTCTACTAACATTTAACTAACTGCAGATTAATTAATTTTTTGATTTCAGATTCTTCATTTAAATTGTAAGTACTTTGATTGCAAATTTCACAATTTTTTTTTTAGAAATTCCATCTAACACGAATAAAAAATTACGTTGGGGTACACCACCCTCTAATTATGTAAAGAATTGCAAAATAAGTCCAAATAGGGCAAGAAAATCTTAGGAAAATACGTTTTGCACACAAAAAAGAGGATGAAGGTATTACGTGTTTTTGACGATTATATTCTCATTACAAAACTCGCGCTCCGCACTCGATAATTGCATATTTTTTAAAAAGATTCAACTTTTTGAACTTTTGTCTAATTAAGAAATTTTATGAGAATAGTTTTAAAATAAATGTATTTTATATCTAGTAGATATTGGATTGCAATTTATCTTAACCTATTACAAATTTTTTTCCCTTCTGGTAAAAATTTATAAAATTTTAAAAATCATATAACTTTTTGAATTTTAAACGAATTTAAAAACGTCATTATGAGAATTTGCAATTCTTTTTGCCATATACCAATAAATTTGATAGAAATTTCTAAACCTCATAAAAAAATGTTATTCTCCTTTGCTGAATATTTTCCAAATTTTCAAAAGTATATAACTTTTCTAATTTTCATCATATTTGAAAAATTGTTATTAAGGTAATTTGCAAATCTTCTACCTATCTAGAAGAAAAATTGACCAAAATTTCTAAACTATGAAAAAAAATTCAAATATTGAAAATACTCTACATTTTTTAATTTTGGTTGAAAATTCTGCTTAACGAACTTATCCTTCATTTTGGGAACCTTAAGAAGTTTATCAAAGGCTGACTTATGTCTGATAAGAAATTTGTAGACCTTTTTTTGGAAATACTTATGATTTAATTTTTCGATATATTTTCTGCTTTAATAGTAGAAAGCATTTAGTTACCGGATACACAAATATAAATTAACTTAGGACCGTGTGTAATAATAAAAAAAATTAATAAAAAAAATTAAAAGAGCGTGACGATCTTACATTCTTAACTCTATTGAAACAGCAAGTAGGTCATATTCTGTCATTGTAAACTTGACTTAGTCTGTTTCAAATTTAAAAAAATTTGTTCTGTTTGCTTGAATGAAGTTGGGAAAAATGAGAATTTTCCAAAAAATTTACATTCCAGGGTATCAGTGCATCAATATATATATTAATTTTTTTTTTTTAATTTTCTTCCTCCTTAAGATGATATTTTTATTTATAAAATTTATTGCTCGATTGAAAACTCAAAGATATGGTTAAAAATCATCGCATTTTTCGTTGATAAAATATTAGTACAGTTAAAACTAAATGAAATTGGAACCAGATTATATTGTTATATATGTGAATAACAAATCTAAAAAATTCTAATTTAATCTTCGCTTCTGTTGGATGACTATGAATTTTTTTCTTAACATGTTTTGACAATATTAAAACATTTGGCTTACTTCATCCGGAAAGAACGAATCAAGTTAAAATTTTTATTTGAACTATGATAATGCTATGATAGTTGAAGCTTCTGGAATGCAAGATTTCTAAATTACTATTCCATAAAATAATTATAATTTAACATTAAAATGGATAAAAGAAATTTTCCAAGATCAAAAAAATACATTCAAGGTGAATTTCACGGTTCAAAATAAGAATTTTTATATTCTCATCATTAGAAGCTGGTAGATTTTTCTGAAATTGGACCCCTCTCTTTTTTCTTAAATGAAAAAAGACAACAAATAAAAGGAAAACTACAAAATGCCATTTTTTGGTCAAACTGTGCAAGATATAAGAAAACACAAGCTGTACCAAAATAAGGATAGAAAATTTGGTCACTCAAAAAAGAGAAACAAATTTTTCATTAATAAATTTTCCATAGAATGCTTGGTTTCTTTTTCAATCGTGAAAAATAACATTGAAAATAAAAAAAAATCCATTTTTTGAAGAACAGTTTCTAGAAAATCGAAAATTTAAATTTTGATTGCACAAGCTGTAATGAAAAATCAAGAATTCCATTCCGCTATAACATTATGAATCAAAATCGATTTCTTTTATAAATGCAACGTGAAGCGGAAAAAAATTATTTGACAGAAGTTGTTCACCCAAAAAGGATATACAAATTTGTTATTAATCATTTTTAAATTCGAATATATTTTTCATTATTTATCCGACTATTGACACTATTTTTAATTTCTGAAATGAGTCCGAGGTCTGTCATTTCAATCTAAAAACTTTTCAAACATTTACCAGCCACGCTACTTGTTCTTTAAAATTCTTGAAAATATCTGAAAGGCTAAGTATCATTATTGAACAAATTCAACGAGGAATTCTGGGGTACATAATTATAATTTATCATTCCATGTGGCCTATCCCCCCCCCCTTTGCGGATGAATAGTAAAAAAAATTCAAGACAGTATAAATTCGAAATGAATGACCTTCTTTTCACAGTTCTTTCGAAAAGTTTTAATTAAACAGTTTGTTTTTGTGAAGAATGAGAATTCTTCTCACGATCAGCGTTTTGAGCGCATTTCCTTCTTTGATAATTTGTAGCCCCCCTTACCCTGACCCAGAGTAAGTACTATTACTTTCAATGCTTGTCAACATTTTACAATTTTAATTAATTAATTATATTTCTCTATCTTAAACTATGTTTCCTTAAACAAATAATTAAATATTTACAGGTTTGCTACAAAATTCCAATTTCTAAATTCCCTTAATTTTTTTTTTCTACATCCGAACAATTTTTTATCTTTCCTGACCATTCTGCATTCTCCTTCGGCGTATAAAAAGAATCTTAAGCGTACGATAATAATAATTTTAATGCAAAACAATTTTTGCCTCTCAGTTTATTTTTTAAACTTTCCGAGACAGAATTAACACATATTTTTGTAACTCAATAACAACAACAGTAATATATTTTTTATAAATTAGTATGAATTTTTAAATCAGAAAGAAATTTTTCAACCAGGGAAATCAGTTTTCTGCAAGAAAGACTAATTTTGCAACAAAACAAATAAACCGTTTACTATAAAAGTTAAATTTAAAATAGGTTTCTAGACAAACAAGGAAAAACAAATTTTTAACACAATATTTAAATTTTCAACCAACGAGATGAATATTCGAGCATTCATAATAATTGTCTTCTAAAAAGGGCGAAGTTTTGAACAAAGTGCATGCATTTTCTACCAGAGAAATGAATTTTCAACAAAAAAAGATAAATTGTTGACAACCATATTAATTTTCTAAAAGTCTCTCTAAGTACTTAAGGCTGTTGCTCTTGGTGGTTCGGAACTCACCTTAAACTGTAGGCCCGCCTCCTACCACCAAGTAAGTGTGTGGGCGTTGTGTAGAGGAATATGGAAGAAGGTGCAAGAAAAATGTAAACCCTCAGGGGATACATTAGAAGCTTCCATTCCGATATTAATTTTCTAGCAAAAATAGAAGGAATTTAACAAAATAGTTAAATCTTAATGAAAAAATATTGAATTCAACAAAATTATTAATTTTCACTGAAAAAAAATTTCATCACAAAAGTTAAATTTGTTACTGAAAATGGCATAGTTATATTTCCAGTTACAGAAATGAATTTTTAACTATAAAAAACAAATTTTCACACAAATTAAATCAATATTAACCAAAGAAATGAATTTTCAAGCAGAAGATTTATAATCTGCTCAAAATAGCGATCTTTTAACAAAAGGTATAAACAAAAAACGATGATGATAATTTTCTATAAAATATTAAAATTCTTAAGAAAAACGAAAAATATTTAGTCTGAAATGATGATTTACTTAATATTATACTTATTATATAGTCAATACGGCAAAAAATTAGATTCAAAATTTTGAATTTTCATATAAAAAAGACAAATTTTATACAAAAGTTAAATTATCAAAAAATAATAAAGCTTCCAACAAAATGAAAAAAATTTCAACAGAAAGATGAATTCTTAAAAGAAGATTATAAAATTAAAAAATTAAAAAAATTATTTGAGCACTTTTGCTTTTATAAATTTATTTTAATTCAGATTCCGCATTCATTTAATTAACAGAGCAAGAATGACTATTTCTTACCTTAACAATTTCAGAAAAACGCCCCATCTAATTTTCTCATGGTCCTTGAATTTCAAGTTCAGTCTATCAAATATTCCCGGACTTTCCAGAATTTCCTACCCTGTAGCAAACATGTATTTAAAATTCTCCCACGCTTCGTCTTCATAATTCAAAGAAATTTCATTTCTTAGCGTTGATGATGTTCTCGACGGACATGGAGAAACTGAAGTTCTTTTCTATGATGAAAACCAACTTTACTTCAAAAACACTTACACGAATCAACTCTGTTCCTTTCATACGAGAAGTGGAAAAGAAATTTGCACTCATCTAGGTATAAAAATACTTTTTATTTTTTTCTTCCTTATTGAAACTATGTTCAATCTTGAAAATTGTTAGGCTTTCGTAGCCCTGAGCCCGTATCCGAGTTAATGAAAATATTTTTTATTGTAAAAAAACCTATTCTCTTCTTTTAAAAATCCATAAATTGTAATTATTATTTTTCTTGAGTTTTTAGTTAAAACTATCAATCTTCACACAAAAAATTAAATATTAAGGATGAAATCCAGTTTTCCAACAAAAAAATTAATGTTCTATTCCAAAAGATAAAATTTCAACAAAATACATAAACATTCAACAGAATAAGATCAATTTTGAAGACTCGGTGGCTCAGACGATAGCGCGTCAGGCTTCCACACAGGAGGACTGGGGTTCGATCCCTGAGCCGGTACCAATGGAAATTTTTCTATGTACTTCTACAAGGCTTCGGTGGTTGGGAACCCACCTTAAACTGTAGGTTCCCTCACAAAAAGCTGGTCGGCCCGAGGATAAACGGGCTCCGTAAGGGGGCAAAACGTTGGGGCAAAACTTCGGGCAACCACGCGGGATGGTCGCTGGATGCTTTCGAGTAATGAACACACACATACACTTACATAACACACCAAGGCAATGCTTCGAGTCTGTGCGTCTAACTGATGACCTCAGAGGGATCGCCTCTCCCCACCCTAGCCTGCTAGGGAGGCTTGCGGATTGCGTAGCTGGCGAGGCTCACTTTGTTTACCGGTGAGAAGGAAGCGCAACCATTGCTGTGCGATGGGTAGGCCTGGCACCTGAGAGGTATAATTTCAGAATGTTGGTAACAACGAAAAGCCGCCGAGATCCAAAAACACTTGACGAAGATGGCCGGATTCGGAATACTGCCGAGCTTGAGCGCCAGGGGGGTGCTTCATGGCCCCTCTCGCAGCAAGTGATCGATGTCACATAGCAGTTTTGCAATGATATCCACATGGAGTTTGGACTAGATAAATGCAAAAAAGTGCATTTGATCAGAAGAGAATTAGGGACCGCAGAGTTAGAGAACGAGTTCGAAAATGATGTCGAGGCAATGGCTGCGGGCGAATCATATAAATATCTGGGTATTCTTGAATCTAGGGTTATTCATCATATGGTAGTTAAGACAAGCCTTATGACTGCCTTCACTACGAAAATCAGATTGCTTATGAAGCTTCTTCTCAACTGGACAAACAAAATCAAGGCAATCAATACATATTCCATCCCTGTTCTCACGTATTCCCTCGGCCTCATCAAATGGTCTAACATCGAATTTGAAAAGTTAAACAGAATCGTCCGCGTAGAAATGAAGAGGTACCAAATGCATCATAAAAATTCAGCTATTGAAAGGGTAGTTCTACAATGACATATAGGGGATAGGGGCGTTGTAGATGTCAAAAACCTGTGTGAGTCACAAGCGAAAGGGTTGCGAGACTATTTTAATAGCAAAAGAAATGTTGCACTTAAAAGCACCATCTGTAAAGCGCATTTTGACTACATATCCTGAAATTTTTCCTCAGATGGGGCCTTGAATATCAGGGCAGAAACGATGGACGAATTAGAAGTACAAGCGAGGCAGAAAGCTATCCAGAGCGAGCACCTTAAAACGTTAGATCATCATGAAGTGGATTGTGAGGCATCCAATATTTGCATAAAAAGTCTGTTTTGTATTCAGAGACGGAAGGATTCGTCATTGCAATATAGAATAAGGTTGTCAGCACCCCGAATTATCCCAAACACGTGTAACATCAGGAAGTGGTTGACCGGTGCCGATTATGTGGAAATGCCAACGAATCCATCAAGCACATTATTGACGGCTGTCGGCCAAAGTCTCAGAGAGAATATACGCACAGACATAACGGTGTAGTGGGCATTATACATCAGCAACTTGCCCTAAACATAGGAATCTTAAAAGAATGGATACCTTTCTGTAAATAAATTCCAATGCCAGTTTTAGAAAGTAAAGATTACATCTGATATTGGGATGTTACTATCCAAACGGATCATTACATCCGGGCCAATCGACCTGACATCGTGATTCCCATCGTGGTCCTCATAACCTCTGATCTTTATGCATGAAAATTTGCGTAACTGTTCTATTTTTCAATTTAAAGAAAAAACAAGAAAGTAC
>JAWWLR010042705.1:0-10086 GCA_035041075.1 Acraspis erinacei | reverse complement strand
GTCAGGGAGAGAGCATCGTGGTGGCGTTCCTGTTCCTGTCGGCTTGAAATTTTATTTTATTAGATTTTTTTATTGCCTTGATAAGGGTGCTGTATATTTGAGGATCTTTCTTGTGTTTTGATAACAAAAGCGAAAGAAATTAAAAATAAATTATTTATATTTGAAATTGGTTTTAAAAAAGAGAGTGGGAAGGGGATTCGATTGGTTGCCTTCTAACTAATTTTCTTTCCTCTTTTTTTTTGCCCAAAGGGAGCAGTTATTTTCTCTTTCAAGGAAGAAAAGGAATTTTTTCAGATTTCAATAGGAAGCTATTGTGCTGATTCTCCAAATTTGGTCGTTGGATTCTTGATTTTATTTTCAAAAATTCTGCTCATTAACTTGATTATTGGACGTTAATTAAGATTCTGAATTTGATTTTAATCTGATTTAAGGTTCTTCAATTTTAATAAGTAGATTTTAGAATTATAGAAATTAATTTCCAACCAAAAATAGGAATTTTAAGAAAATAGTTGAATGCTCATTCAAAAAGGTTAAATTCAAACCAAAAACAGACGAAGTTTCAATTATGAACTTAATATTAAACAAAATATGGGACAGTTCAGATTTAAGTTGTAAAAAAAATTTCAACCAGAAAAAGTGCAATTTGAAAAAATTGCTGAATCCTCTAACAAAACAAATTGCAATTAAAAATATCAATTTTCCGCCAGAACTGGTATAATAGAATTTGCTCTTGCAGAAATTAATTTTTAACGAATAAAAAAGGGAATTTCGAACAAAATAGTGTAATCTTCAATCAAAAAGATGAATTTTCAATCAAGAAAGTTTACTTTCTACAAAAATATATGAATCTTTAACAAGAAAAATAAACATTTAATAAAAATATTAATTTTTAACCAAATGTGGTAAGTTAAATTTGCACTTCAATAAATTAATTTATAAAAAAAGAGTTGTCAACAAAATACTTCAATTCTCAATCAGTGAGATGAATTTTCAACCAAGAGGAATAATTTTCTTCTAAAATAGACGACTTTTTAACAAAATCCATACATTTTTACGCAAATAATTCATTTGGTAACTAAAAAAGACGAAACTTCAATTAAAAATCTTAATTTTCTACCAAAAATGGTATAGTTGAATTTTAAGTTTAAAAAATTAATTTTCAAAAAAAAAAAAACAGTGCTATAAAAATTATTTCGAAGGATATCGAATCCATTTCACATTAGGCACTACAAGTCCCAGAATCTATCAGGAAGAGAATTAGGCTGTTTTTAGATTAAATTTTGCAAGAAGTATTTTTCCCCTATAAAAAAAAATGTTTGGAACTTTTTTGCTAAAAATATTCAAAAATTTAGTTGAATTTTTTTTATTTCTCGATTGAAAATTGTGTCATGGTTAAAAATTATTCTCTTTGGCTAGAAAATTGTTTTCCTGACCGACCATGAACAAAATAAAAATGTATCCCTTTTCCTTGAATATTCAACAATTTTTTTGGAAATTTGCCTTTTTGGGTTGAAAACTCAACAAGTTTTTTTTAAACTTTTCATTTTTCTTTATTCGTTCTACAGCTTCATGCTCGATAAGATATGCATTTCGCGCTCGTTAATGTATTTAACTCACGCTACGTGCTCAGTCTTTGTATATCCCCCACAATTATGCACAGACTTTTTAAAATTAAATGTCAAAACATTTACAACTATAATTTGGTAGTTGTGAATTCTCCTTAGTTAAAACTCCTTCGTTAAAGATTCAATTATTTCGTTTAAAATTCGTATTGCTTGTTTGAGTTCGACTGATTTTTATCTAAATTAAGATATTTTTCTTGTAGAAATATCAACTATTCTAATTTTATTTGAAAATATAATTATTGCGTTGAAAATTCCTTCTTTCTTTGATTCAAAATTTATATTTTTTGGTTGAAAATTTATTGTTGAAAATTACTTAATTTTTAAACTGAAAATTAATCTTTTTGATTTCCAGTATAAACGGTTTTGTTAAAAATTTGCCTTTTTAATGAAAGAGAATTAACTAAAAAATATATATTTCCGATAACTCATTTCTATGTCTCGTTCGAATTCCCCTAAAAAATGTAATTGATAAACAATTTCTATAACAAAAATTCAGAGTTTCGCTATTTTCGAACGAATAGGCTCAATTTTTCTTACAAAATTGTCCATTAAATCCTGCCAGGCTTATGCCACTTTTCTGGGGTCTGTGGAAAACAGAAGAAAATAGTCTAAATTTTATTATATTTTTTATTATACTATATAATATTTATTTGGTTCATTAATTTCAATTCATTTCGGATTATCAATTATTTTAATAAACAAATTATGTGTTTTAATGGGCAAAATGTGCTTCCTCATCTATTATTATTTATTATTATCTAATGGTAGTAATAAATAATTTTGGAAAAGAACTCGAGGTGAAATTTTCAAAAAAATATTTCGGGCTTTCTTTATTTTACAATAATTATTTAGAGTTCAATGTTTTCTTTTTTCTTTCTAGATAAAAGTGGCAATTCTTATTTAATTCTAATGCTCTGGTGCTTATTTTATTTCTTAAAAGATTCTCTGGAAATCTTATTGGTAGTTTTTTATTTAAAAAAATTTATTTATTAGAACCTATTGTTTACAGAAACAAGGATTTTATAATACCTAAATAAATTTTTTAAAAAAAGTTCCAATGTGATTTGCAGAGAATCTTTTAAGGAATAGAAAAAGCCATAGAGAATTAGGATTAAATAATGGTTTCAATTTTTACACAAATTAAGAGAGAAAACTAAAATTTATGAAAATATTTACGCTTTTAAAAAAATTTCGAAACAGAAAAAAATTATCCTAAAATCTCACAAACAACTAAATTTTCCTCACAATTTAGAGAAAATTGTTTGATTCTCTCAAAACCTTTCGAAATTTATAAAAAGCTACTTTTTTTACAAAATTCTAAAAAATTTAGATTTTTCCTTGAATTTTTATCTATTTCAAAATAACAATTTTCTGGAATGATTTTAAGACTTCTAAACCTTGAAAATTTCTTTTGAAATTTTTCGAATTAGTCTTGACACTTTTTAAAGATAAAAACAATTTACCTTAAAATCATTAAGATTTTTTTAAAAAGTTTTTTGAAATACTTTGAAATCTTTTAGAATAATATCCTAAAGATATTTTTTCAAAATAAAAATCATTAAACATTTATCTTGGAATTTAAAGAAAATGTTTTCATTCTCTTGAGACCTTTCCTAATTTTAATACAGCTTCTTTTTTCAAAATTTTCAACAATCTATATTTAAAAAAACAAAAAAACTATTCAAAAGTTTTAGATTAACTTTCAGTTGTTAGAATAATTTAAAATATTTATTAAGCATAATACATTTTTTTTATAATTTCCTAATTCGGTTTTAATTTTCTTCTAGATTTCATTTTTTCAAAATAAAGTAATCATTTGAAATTTAACCCGGAATTTTGAGACAATTTTATTGTTCTCTTAAAAGCTTTACAAATTCGTGAAAGGCTTCTAATTTTTTGTTCTAAATCTTCAAAAATGTACATTTTTCAACATTTCTGAATCTTCTCAAGATTTTAATTATTTTAAAAGCAACTGAAATTTCTACAAAATCAAAAAAATGTAATCCGAAAAAATTTGTTTAAAATCTTTCGGATTATTTTACAACATATTTTGAAATATTCAAAACTTAAAATTAACCTTTTAAAATAAAATCTGAGTAATTTCAATTTTCAAAAAAACTTATTTTCCATGCGTTAGAAACATAACAAGATTAAAAAATTAAAAATAGAAAATTATAAAATTAAACAAACTTGATATTAAATTATAACTTTTTTAATTTAAAATTTAAGTGTGATTTAGAATAAAAATGAGATGTAAAATATGCAATTACCCATTTTTTAAACGAAAATTATGTATACCACGAATTTTATCATCAATACTTGATAATATAATTTATAAAAGATGCAATCAAAACACATTTGTTTAAGGTTTCTAAAATTGTTTGAATTAAAAATAACAAGAATTGAAAAAAATATATTGCTGCATTAAAATTTTTTCATTTATTGTTATTTTAAATTTAAACAATAATTTTAGAAACTTTAAACATTCAAAATGTGTCTATGGAAATATTTGATTATTGCATTTTTAATAAACAAATAATATTTATTAACAAAAAATTTAATTGTATTAATTCGGTAATTTTCTAGTATGGATAATGTATAATTAGACCATTTTCTGTCCGAAATATAATCATTGAGGAATTTTATAATTCGGTAGCATTATAAACTGTTCCCGAAGTTTCCAATTAGGGAATTTAAGTTTTCTGGAATTATCCAATTTCCAATACTTATAGAAAATTGACGAATTATAAAACGTAAAAACGAGAAAATTCCCGAATTTAAACAATTTTTTAATAAATATTATTCATTTATTAAAAATACACATAAATATTTTGTGTTAAGAAAAATATTTCTAATGTTGAAAGTTTATAAAATTATTGCTTGATTTTAAAGAAACAATAATTGAAAAATATATATTTCTGGATAAAACTGTTTTTAATGATTGTTATTATAAAAATTTATTATTTAAACAAATACATATCATAATTGCTATATCTATTTTTACAAAAAAATTTTAGAGTGAAATAAAGATACAGTTTTTTTTAAATTACATAATTGCTATTTAGTTGAAAATTAATCTCTTTTAGTTGAGGATTCAAACTAATTTGTTGAAAATTAATCATTTTTATGGAATTCAACTATTTTTGGTATAAAATTATAATCCTTTTTGGTAGAAATATAAAATATTTGGTTTATCGTTGAAAGTTCATCATTTTTTGTTGAAAATTTATCTTCTTAATTTGAAAATTCAAATTCCTGTATTTTATTGAAAATTCGAATTATTGGGAGAATATTTAAGCTTCTTGGTGAGTAACTCATCGATATGGTTGAAAATTCTTTTAAAAATTCAAATTTGATTGAAAATTCATTTACTTTGTCAAAAATGCATCTATTTTGGTATAAAATTCATGTTATTCATAGAAAATGAGTTCTTTATTATTTAGTTAAAATTTTTTAAACTAAAATGTAACTTTTATTTTTGGTTGAAAATTGAAGTTTTTTATAGAAGTTAAAAATTATACTATTTCGTTGACAATTTATTTTGATTTTATTGAAAATTAAGTTTTTTACTGAAAATTTAATTATTCTATTCTTAGTTGAAATTTTATCTATTTTATCTTTTTGGTCAAAATAAATTTCTATTCTAGTCAATTTAACTATTTTGTTAAAAATTCGTTTCCTTTTTCATTTAAAATTTAGTTTACTAATTGAAAATTTAAGTATATTTTCTGTTTGGTAGAAAATTTATATTTCTGTTGAAAATTCACTTTAACTATTCCATTTCTTGTGGTAAATTTATCCTTTTATATATAAATGTAATCTTTTTTTTTTTATAAAATTTTCTGTTTTGTAGAAAATTACACAAATATTTGGTCAAAAATTCATCACTGTGATAAAAAATTAATTAATTTGCCTGCAAATTCGTTTCTTTTTAGTTGAAAATTAATTTTTTAGCTGAATATTTGTTTAAAGTTAAATTTTCTAACTGCAAATTTAACTATTCCAGGTTTGGTTTATAAATTTATATTTTTTTAATTGAAAATTTATATATTTTATTGAAACTGTATCTTCTTTCGTAGGAAATTCACCTTTATGGTATACAATTAAATTATTTCGTTTAGAATACATTTTTCTTTAAACTGATTATTTTAATTGAAAACTTAATTCTTCTGTTTTTAGTTAAAAAATCATTTTTTGTTGTTGAACATTTCAAATATTCTAATTTTCGCTGAAAATTGAAATTTTTTGGATGAAAATTCATGCCCTTTGTTGAAATTGATTCTTTTTTGGTAGAAAATTATTTTTTTTAGTTAAAAATTCAACTATTTGTTTATAAAATCATATTTTTGGTCGAGGATCCCTCATTTTAGTTTTAAAAAATTCCTTTCTCAGGATCAAAATGTACCGTTTTTATTTGAAAACTCAACTAAAAAGTGTTTCAAATGAATTGAGAAACAAAATTTTTTTAGGAATAATATTATTAATCTTTTAGGTGTATGGTTGGTTTTATACCTAGAAAATTTTAGAAATTGGAGTACTGTAGCAACCCTGACTGTTTAATGCAAATAATATTTTTTCCATTATTTTGACTTATTTTATTATTTAAATTTAGCGCCTTTTTCAATTTGTAGCGATACATTTTCCCGGGAAATTTAAATAATCTCATTATAATTAATAAATATAGAACATACGATTTTAAAAATTTAATTCAAAATGCGAGCACTTAAACTCTTTAGAGCACTATTTGTAACATATATATTGTCATATTGTTCGGATAAGGGACCCCCGAATTAAAAAATATATAGGGCCCAAATTATCGCAGTTACGCCACTGAGATAATATGGTAAGTATTTACCTGATATTTGGTGCGAAAATATCTCTTGTTCATCCATTAAAATGTCCATTTGCAAAGCGAAATCAGGAGCTTTGTAGGTGAGATTAGCACAGATGCGTCGATCAAATTTAATAACAGTTATATTTATTCCAGTGCAGCAACTGCACACTGACATCGAACAAGCACATGGTAAACTTCTGAAGATTATTCTCGATGCATTTGCAATTGTCTTACTGTCTTCAACATTTTCCACTAAAGGATGGCCACTTGTTAAGTCATAATAAAATGCATTTTCTGTTGAGATATCTAAAAGAATATTTATATTTAATTAAAATATTTAAAAAAAGAAGTAGGAACTATAAAAGTGACGTTGAGTAATATTGATAAATGATGTATTAATTATATATAAAATCACATATTGTAAACTAGCTACACTTACTTTTCAACTCCGTCATAGATGTTAGATTTTTTCCAGAGCACAATGAGATTAATAATTCTGCAGAGAAACAAAGGATTATAATTATGGACATGTTTAAAACGAGAGAGTAAGGCTTCTCTGCGATGGACTCCCCGTGACGGACTGAAATCGCGAATGAACGGTAAAATATAAATTCCTGTATATTCCACATGTGTCGCACACATGCACAGGGAGAAGTTTGGTAGAGCCGCTCACTGAACAGGTACAATTATCGCGCCAGTCACACAGTGAAGAGCGCTACTTCTTTTTAGTAAAACCGCTCCACTGATTCGGGGGAACCATTACCCCGAACAGACTGAACCGTTTAACCAACAGTATGTTTGAGCCGGTCTGCACACGCAGTAGTTGCGGTACAGTTCCGTCTATGCGCAGTTTTGGAAAATATAGCACCCACGTACCAAAAAGACCGATCGGCGTAAGTTTGGGGTAACCAAGTGCCCCGAATCTGGAGCAAACGCCACACCAAACTCTCACCGCGAGCGCGACGGTTTTACCTAACATCTCACCGTATGGATATAGGTTTCCAGAAATTTTTTTCTAGTTATTTAGGGGCGGATTCAGTAAAATATTTCGGTGGAGGGGGGTCAAAATACTTATGTGCAAGAACATCACATGCATATCTTAGCGGCGTCGGCCTTTAATCCTAAAGGCCAAAAGTTTCGGGAGGGGTAACCTCATAACCCCCCCCCCCTTGATCCGCCATTGTAGTTATTACTAGAAGAATTAGGCAGGGGTTCCGAGAAGTTTAAAACCAAAAAGACAAATTTCAAAAAATAAAAAATTTTAACTCAACAAGGAAATAAAAACAATAAATAAATCAAAAAGATGACTTTTTAGCAAAAAATTAATTCTCCACGAAACTGAAGCATTTTTACCTAACTAAAATGAAAATTCAGACACAGCAAATTATTTATTTACCAAAAAAGGAGAGCCTTTAACTCAAACAGATCAATTCCAAAAATAGGCTTTTTTACTAAACAGTTAAAATTTCAATTAAATATGTAAATCTTCATCTAAAAATATAAATCTTCAATAAAAAAATAATTTTTTTAACAAACTGATTTAGCCAAATCTTTCAAACTAAATAATTTAACTAGTTAAGTTTTCTATTCAAAAAGGTTTTAGTTGACTTTCCACTATCTAAAAAGATTATTTTTAAAAATAGGATTTTTACTAAACCGCTAAAATATCAATAAACGAGATGAATTTTCAACTGAAAATTTAAATACTCAACAATAATAATAAAGAAATTACATTTCGGATGTAAAAATATGAATTTTTAAACGAAAAATAAGTTTTTAACTAACAAATTGAATTTTTAATCCAAAAAGACATATTTTCAACCAAAATGGATGACATTTTCACAAAACTGATACCAAATTTTCTTAAAACAGATGAATTTTTATTTAACATAAAAAGTTTTAAATAGTTGAATTTTCATTAAAAGAAGATGCCAGTTGATTTTCCAGAGACAAAATGTGAATTTTTAAACAAGAAAGAAGTTTCTAAGAAGAACTTTGAATTTTTAATCAAAATAATGAATTTTTTTAACCAAAAAGGATGATTTGTAAAAAATTAGTTGAATTCTTGACAAAATAGTGGCATTTTTATCCATTTAAGATGACATTTGCACAAAAACAGAGGAATTTTGAATAAAGACGTCAAATTTTTCTGGTAAAAGTTGAATTTTCAATCAAATAGTTGCAGTTTTATCTATGGCAGATGAAATTTCTCTTTAAAACAGATAAATTTTTAATGAAAAACAAAACAAAAAATGAAAAAAAGAATGGAATTTTCATTCAGAAAGAATTTCAGTTCTCTTTTTAATTCCAAAATATTAAGTTTAAATAAATAGTAAATTTTCTTTGAAATATTTCGATTTTCAACAAAGAAGCAGACTTTTCAACCAAAAATGTGACTTCAAAAAAATTGTTGAATTTTCAACCAAAACTTTCCATTTTTATCTAAAATACATGTAATTTCCGCTAAATCAGATGAATTTCAAAATAAAAAAGACAAACTTTCGAAAAGAGTTGAATTCTCAAACGAACATTTGCATTTTACTTAAGAAAGGTCTTTTCAAAGCGAAAATCCGAAATTAAAAAAAATCTATTTTCAAGTAAATAGTTCAACTTTTAACAAAACAGTTGCAATTTTATCCAAGAAAGATGCAATATTTCTAAGACAAAATATGATGTTTTAAATCAAAAAGACAAATTTTCAGAAAAAATTATTTTGAGCCAAAAACAACAAAACATGAATTTGAAACAAAAGGTTCATTTTCTACGAAAATATTAAAAATTTTAATCCAAAAAGACGAATTTTTACAAAACAGTTAAATTTGTAAACAAACAGAATTGCATTTCAAGAAAAGTCATAAATTTTAGAACAAATAATAAGGTTTATAACAGGGACTGTGAGTAATAGGTTTTGCTCAGTTTGGGTTTTAAGGTAGTCCTCGTGCCTAAAGTCAGCTATCTGAAAAAATAGTTTTTCTATGATTCTAAGAGTCGAAATATTATAGCTGATCTTATTCCAAATAAAAAACATTATTTTTTATGAAAAATGTTAAAATTCACAAAATTAAACATTCATTTTAACTATTTTTTTTGCATTTAAATTTTTTCTGACTAGCGCTTCTTATCGATTTTTGAAAAATAATTGCAGTTTAATAAAGGACGCCTTTTTTCCAGCAAAATATTCTCTACAATTGTACTGCTTGCAATTTTGAAAGTAAATTTTTCTATGGCCTCTATGGTTTCTTCTATCAGTATAAATAAGCCATCATTAATTAAAATGCTATCATTTTTCAAAAATTGCTAAGAAGCGATGGTCAACAAAAATTGAACTGCTAAGAACATGGTTAAAATTAATGTTTATTTTTGTGAATCTTAACATTTTTCATAAAAAATAATGTTTTTTGTTTGGATTGACATCAGTTACAATATTTTGATTCTTAGAATTATAGAAAAACTATTTTTTTCAGAGGTCTGACTTTTGGTACGAGAGCTACCTTAATCACTGAACCGACGAAAAAGGAACCGGTAGGTTCAACTCTCCTCAAGATCCGAAAATATTTACTGCAGAGAGAAAGTGATCCCATCCCGAGTGGATTTTGCATCCTTCTCAATCACTCAGAAACGGATGGG
>JAWWLR010042698.1:0-10086 GCA_035041075.1 Acraspis erinacei | reverse complement strand
ATGGGTTTAAGACCCCTAACACACTCCAACGAGTACCTGAAAACTATCCTTAAAACGAAAAATGTAAATTCTTCATAAAATCGACTTTTTGAACACTGTATTCTCGTCTTTTTTTTACTTAAAATTATTAATATTGGTCTAGTGAAGTATTCATTATCATTAGTTATTTTTTTATTATTTAAACAAATAGAATTTGTTTAAATATTTTTTTTCGAAAATTCGTTTTTTCCCCTAAAAACTATTACTATTAGTCTAGTGGAATATTTATGAACATTGATCAATTAATTTTCAATTTTTTAAACAAATTGTATTTGTTGTTTCCATGTTTTTGAAGTTTTTTAAAATAAAAATTATTACTATTGGTCTAGTGGAATATTTAACAAAATTGGTTAATTAATTTTTAATTATTTAAACAAATCCCATTTATGTAAAAAATCTTTTTTTTTCAAAAATTCGTTGAACTGGCAGTTTATTTCTATTAAATGATATAAATTAATTTAAAAAAATGGAAATTGTTTAAATAATTTTCATCGAAAATTCGTTTTTCCCCTAAAAAATATTACTATTAGTCTAGTGAAATATTTATTAACATTGGTTCATTAATTTTTAATTGTTTAAACAAATGGAATTTGTATAATTGTTTTAATTCGATTTTTCTCTTAAAAATTATTACTATTGGTGTAGTGGAATATTTATGAACATTAATTAATTAATTTTAAATTTTTGAAACAGATGGAATTTATTGTTTTTATGTTTTTGAAGTTTTTAAAATATAAATTATTACTATTGGTCTAGTGGAATATTTAACAACATCGGTTACTTAATTTTTAATTATTTAAACAAATGCCATTTGAGTAAAAAAATTTGTTTTCCAAAATTCATTGAACTAGCAGCTTATTTTTATCAAGTAACATAAATTTATTTTCAAATATTTTTCAATTGCTGAAACAACAAATTATTATTTATTTTCAACTAATAATACTCTTCAACTAATAATTTGTTTACATAATTAAAAATTATTGAACCAATATTAAGAAATATTCCACTAGAACCACAGTAATAATTTTTACTTTAAAAAATTCGAATAGAAATTATTTAACCAAATTGAATTTGTTTAAATACTTAGAAATTAATAAAATAATGTTAATAAATATTCCACTAGACCAGTAGTAATAATTTTTAGGAAAAAACGAATTTAAAAAATTATTTAAACACATTCCATTTTTTAAACAAATAAAAATTAATGAACCAATGTTATTAAATATCCCACTAGACTAATAGTAATAACTTCAAGGCGAAAAAAATTAGAAAAAAAATTATTTAAACAAATGCCATTTGTTTAAATAATTAAAAATTAATTAAACACTGATAATAAACAGTCCAGTAGACCAATTTTTATCATTTTAAGTAAAAAAAGACGAGAATAGAGTGTTCAAAAAATATATATAATATATAATTCTCTATAAGCCCCAATGCTATCCCGTCACATTTTTTCAAACCTTAAAAAATTATTCCAAAAACTGACAAAAGTGATTTTTCCACACGCATTTTACATGGGAAACTTCCAGTCAAACCTGGCACCTGTTAAGATAAAAAAATAAACAAAAATTGGGGAATTCCTTTTTTCGGATTTGGAAACCTGGAAATCTGCTTGAATTTCTCACGAGAACCTCGAATTTGAATTTTTGTTTTTCTTTTAAAACCGTCTTCGACGGGTTGACCACTTGGTTTTTAAGTATGAACAAGATTTCAAAAAAGTTACGAAATAATTTAAAATATTTTAACATATTTCAAAATTTTTATAATATTTAAAAGAATTTTGAAAATTTCAAAATGAGTTCACGGATTTCAAAGCTTTCAAAAGGGTTCAAGAAATTGAAAAAGGCATGTAGTATTTTAGAAGATTTGAAGAATATCTACGGTTAAAAAAGGGTAAATTTGACTAGATTTCAAAGGTATTAAATAATTTAAAAAGGTTTCAAGAAATTTCAAATTTCAAAAGATTTGAATGATTGCCATCGAACACAAAAGATTTCATAAAGAAAGAATAAAATTATATTTCACAAATATTTCGCAGATTTCATAAATATTTCAAAACATTTCACAAAGATTTCAAGGATTTCAAAATTCATGAAATTTGTCAAAATTCATGCAATTTGTAAAAATTCATGCAATTTGAAAAAATTCATTAAATGTGTAAAAATTTAGGAAATTTGAAAAAATTCATGAGATTTAAAAACTGTTTAGAAGATTTCAAAATATTTCACAATGATGTCTAACACCTCACAAATATTCAAGCAAAATATATGAATTTTCAATGACATAGTCCAATTTTAAACCAAAAAGCCATATTTAAAAAAGAAATAGTTGTGTGTTTTTAGCAAAGAAATTTTATAGCAAAAGGGATGATTTTTAGAAAAATAGTTGAATCTCCAACGAAAAAATTAAATTTTCAAGCGACTAAGACGTATTTTTTAAAAAGCAGTTGTATCCTTAACCAGATTTTCTTTTTTTCCTTACCAAAACATGTAAAAAAACGTTTTAGTTTTACTTTTCTTTAACAATTTCTATTCATTTTATTTTTTAAATCGTTTTGATTCTTTTATTCTTATTTTTTATTTATATTTATTTTTAAAAAGCTGGAAAGGGGATTAATCTTATGGAAAATTCCTTTAAAATATTCAGTTAGCATTTATTTTCTTATTTTATTCTATTTTTTTATTTCTTGATAAAGATTTTGAGTTTTTGATTTTTTAGTGTCTGAAGATTTATTTTTTATTCTCTTTTTTAAAAACAATTTTAGTTTCATTCATATCTACTCAGATGAATATACTTAAAAATATTTATTTTAAAAAAGCTGGAAAAGGGGTTAAACTTACGGAAAGTTCCTTCAAATAGCCAATCCAGATTTACTTCTATTACTTCTATTACTGCTATAACTTACTATTATTATACAAATAGTTAACCAAATATTTAATTTTTTATCCCAATAGTTGGATTGTGACATAAAAAATGTAATAAAATAGTTTAATTTTAAAATAAAAACATAAATTTCCAATCAAAATGTAATAATTTAAGTTTCAATTAAATTAAATTACTTTTTAAGAAACAGTGAATTTTCAAAAAATAAATATAGAAAACATTAACAAAATTATTAAATTTTTGAAATCACGTAGTGCAATTTTCAAGCCACAAGAATTATATTATATACTACAATTATATACTCTTACTTCTATTACTTTTTCACATTTAATTTCTTAAATTTCTTTGATTATATTTGTTTTTATTACTTGGTAAAGATTTTGTATTTCAGATTCTTTAACTTCTAAACTTCTTAAATTATTCGATTTTCTTACATTTATTTTTGAATATTTCTTCTTTTATTCTTTTTTTTAAGATTTCTTTTTATTTCCTATCTTTTCAGATTAATTTTGAAAATATTTGTTTCAAAAAAATCTAGAAAAGGGGTTAATCTCACGGGAAATTTTTTTTGGGGAGGGTAAGTGAGGAAAGGGTAGTGATATGGGGGGGAGCTCACTTCATCTCATTTCCCCCTCTCCTTACTTGCCCTCCCGTAATTCTCCTTTCTCCTCCCTCCCTCACTTCCCCCTCCTTCCCCTGCTTTGAAAAAGTACGACGGACGGACAGACGGATGGAAGGCCACCCGACCGAAACCATAAGGGTTTCCGCCCGGAAATACGAAACCCTAAAAAATGATTTTTAAACCAAATATTTTAATGTTCAATCAAACAGTTAAATTTTCAACATAACAGTTGAATTTTTAAACAAACAAAAAATTGTTGAATAAAAGTTATAAAAATATAGAAGAAAAAAGTTTAATTATTAACCAAATAGTGAAATTTTCAATTTTTTCTAACAAAAAAGATGATTTAAAAAAAAATAGTTCAAAATGATGCAATTTTTATTAAATAGTTCAACTATTTTCAACCAAATAATTGAATTTATAAAACAAAAAATTATTATTTAACAATTACTTGAATGCTTAACCAACAAACATGAATTTTCAATAAAAAAGGACAAATATTATATCCAAAACCACGAATGTTCAAGAAAACAATTTAAATTTTCAACATATTAGTAGAATTTCTAACCAAATAGTTAAAATTTGAATCCTGAAAAAATGTAGGTATTTTTAATCAAATAGTTAAGTTTTCAATCTAAAGACACGAGTTATAAATAAAATAAATGAATTTTCAATTAAAAGAATATAAATTGTCAACCAAAAATGGATTAGTTTAATTTCAAAGAAAAACAAGTGAATTTTTAACAAAATAGTTGACTTTTTAATTCAAAAGGAAAATTTTTCTATTTAAAAAGACGAATCTTAGAAAAACAATTAAATTTTAAACAAAAAAGTCAATTTTCGACCAAGAAAGATGATTTTACAACTAAATAGTTAAATTTTAAAGAACATAAATTAATTGACTATGTAACAAAATTGTTTAATTTCCAAAAAAAAGGAAATCATTAAAAAATTAATTAAATTTTTTTCAATCCCGTAGTGGAATTTTCAAACCACAAGAACTAACTTTCACCTAAATGGTCGAATTTTCAACAAAAAAGTTCATTTACATCCAAAAAGTTGAATATTTAACAAAATAATTCAATTTTTAATCTAAAAACATTAATTTTTAATCCGAAAGAATTAATAAAAACACTAATTTTTAACAAAATACTTACATTTTCAGCGAAAGAAATAAATTTTCAATAAAAGGGTTAAGTTTTTAAGCTAAAATTTCTAAGTTTTCAGGAAAAAGTTGATTTTTAAACCAAAAAAGATAAATTTTTCACAAAAAAGTTTATTTTCAACTCAGAAAGCAGATTTTACGAACAAATAATTAAATTTTAAACAACAAAAAATTAATTTTAGACCTAACAGTTGTATTTACTAAGATATAGTTGAACTTTCAAGCAAATAAAATAAATTTTTAACAAAATCGTTTAATTTTCAACCAACTACATGCATTTTTAAGCTTCAAACATGAATTTTCAATCCAAAAGGATACATTTTTTATCCAAAAAGACGAATGCTTAACAAAATATTTAAATTTTCAACAAAATAGTTAAAATGTCAACAAAATAATTAAATTTTTAACAACATAGTGAAATTTTCAACAAAATGGTCGAATTTTCAACTAAAATGTTAATTATGAAACAAATATTTAAATTTTTAATAAAAAAATGGAATAGTTCATTTTTTAATTTAAAAAATGAATTTTCCAAACAAAAAAAAGTAATGAATTTTTGAAAAGGTGTTGCAATTATAACCAAGTAGTATAATTTTCAAACAAAAAATATTAATTTTTGATAAAAATTAAAAACTTGATATTTCAAAGGAAAAGGTTTGAATTTTAAATAAAAAGCAGTTGACTTCAACTAAAATGACGATTATTCAACAAATTAGTTGAATCTTTAGGCAATATATATTATTTTTTGACCAAACAATTTTATTTTAAGATAAAATTTCTAAAAAAAGAGATGCATTTTCTACAAAAAACTTGAATTTTGAACCTAATAGTTGAGTTTTCAACTAAAAATATTAATTTTCAGCCACAAATAGAGTAGTTTAACTTCCAACAAAAAAACAAACAATTTTCAACAAAATAAATTAAAATAATAACATTAATTTTCAACAAAATAGTTCAACATTTAACCAAATAGTTGAGTTTTCAAACGAAAAACTCTCATTTTTTAGCCAAAAATGGAATAATTCAATTTTCAGTTAAGAAAAATAATTTTCATCTAAAAAGAACGAATTTTTAAGAAAATATTTAAATCTATAACCAATAAAATGGATTTTTTAAAGTATTTTAATTGTAAGCTCGGATCATACATATATTTACACAAAAAACAAGGAAAAGGGGAAGTTTTTTCTAAACATGAGAAAAAGAGGAATTCTTTAAAAAAGGGGGGCAAGAGGGAAATAGCATTTATGACTATTTTGAATTAATTTTTCCAAATAAGAAAAGTTTCCTAAATGTTTATTTATGAGATCTTTAAATAAAAATCCTCAACTCGTTGAAAAAAGGTTTACAAAGACAATTTTCCGAAATCGAATGGGCTATATATTTCACATTTAGAGTACAGAAATCGTCGTACAGGCACTGGAAATCGCCCAAAACAGCTTTTAAAAATAAATCAATACTGTTAAACTTTACTTAAAAAGTTACCTCGCATTTTTAAGTCTGGGCAGAAATAAATAAAGTATAGTAAAGTACAAACTCGAATATAAAAATGTGCTCATCACTCAAGCGTAATTTATGATATATGAGTAAAATATAACAAAATCCTCTGGCTCAGCACCTAATAATAATGTCTATCTAAACTTAATCTTCCATGGCAAAAGCGATGCCAATTCTTGTTCTACGACTTATGTTATTTGTGAAATTTGCAGAACTTAAATTTATTATTTTATCTACACTTACTCCCAAAAAGCGTCGTTCAGTAACAGAGAAGAGCGTGAACTTTTCTCAAATCTTGAGTACCTACGTTCATCTTGATCGTCTCGGCTGGACCAGGATGTGGAATAGCAATTTCCGCTACCAACCTACTCTCTGATTCTTTCATCGCTGCTGCCATTTCTCGACTCGGGAAAATGGCGAAATTCGCCTCTGCTCTTCCTCCAAAAGTCCTCTTTACCACCTCCTCACGAATTTCACTCTGAAAATTTAAAAACAGTTTACCCCGCTCAATCATGACGTTCCTTCTAAACATCTTTAAGCACAGCAGATAATAAATCAAATTATGAATCTTTAACTGGAATTTTAAACAAAACAGATGAATTTTTAACTAAAATTATGAATATTTAACTGAAATTCTTGAATTTTTAACCGAAAAGAGGCATTTTTAAATAATAAGATTAATTTTATATTAAAAAATACAATTTTTCAACAAAATGTGTTATTTTCAGCCAAATAGTTGAATTTAGAACTAGAAAAAAAATAATTTAAAACAGAAAATGAAATATATATATAAAATATTTTTAGTAAAAATAATCATTTTCCTCTTAACTGATGAATTTGCAACTAAAATGATGAATCCTCAATTGGAATAGTTCCCAAAGTACATTCTACACAACGTATACTGATCATATTTTTCCCACACCAAATATTTCTTACACAAAATTTAATACTGTTATATTTTTCCTAAACGGAATTTAACATTATTTGATAATTTTATTTTTTTCCTACACAAAATATTTATGGCAGAGAATTAATTATTGTTTAGTACTATTATATTTTTCCTACGCAAAATATTTTCTACGCAGTATATATCTTACAGAAATAAAGCATGTGCACATCTTAAGTTAAATTATTAACCAAAAAGTTAAATTTTAAAGCCAATAAGACTTTTTGCTTTTAATATTTTGTTTTCTCAACCCGGTTTTATAGTTTTTCTAACAAAGAAGGTTATTTTTTAACAGAATAGTTGGAAATTATGCATTTTTATCAAATAGTTCAATTTTAAAAACAAAAAAAATATTATTGAACTAATAGTTGAATTTTAAGCCTAAAAAACATGAATTTTCAATCCAAAAAGACAAGTTTTAAATAAAAATTTAATACTGTTATATTTGTCCTAAACACAAAATTTTCTTTACAGAATGCATCATACAGAAATAATTTATGTGCACATCTTAATTTAAAAGTATTTCATTGCAATATTTCCAATATTTTTAATTTTTTATAGTTATACTTTTTTCGCAAATTCTTTTAAGAAATTAAAACTCCAATAAAATACAAAAAAGTATAAGATTCGTCAGAATAATAGGAAAAAGTTATACTTTCCTGTAATTACGGTTATAATTTATTGTATTTATTTGTAGACTCCTGTTAAAATTGTTTTGGTTTTTCGCACTTCTTTGTAAAAACTTTTCCTTCATCTTTTTTATTAAGAGGCGCAAGTGAAATATGATTAATTATTTAAATAATTGCAAACTGTCTTTAAAACAAAATATCACTCTTAGCCTGCATTAAATGTGTTATCGATTTCACACAGTATAACTATTAATGAAAAGAAAAAAATGGCTGAACAAATGAAATTTATTTAAATAATTAGCAAATTTTTTAAAGGAGAAATATTATTTGTTCTTTAAATTTATCAAATGTATCATTAATTCTGAAAAATAACAATTTTTCACGTTTTACAGACGAAAAAAATTGTTTTAATAAATAATAATTGTTTAAACAACTCAAAATTAGTTAGAAATTCCTGGGAAACTTGTTCATCGAATAAAAATAATTAATGTGTAGAAAGTATTTTATTTACTGTTTTAAATATATTGTGTGGAATATATTTTGTGTAGGTAAAATATTGAACATAATATTTTTCTATGCAATATTTTTAGAATATCTTCATAATAAAATCTGAACATTTAATTATGTTTAGAAAATAGTCTGCGTAGAAAATCTTTTGTGTGGAAAAAATATAACAGCAAAAAAATTCTGTGTAGGAAAAATTCTGCGTACAATATATTTTGTGTCGAAAAAAAATAAAATTATTAAACTCAATCAATCAATGTTTAACAAAAAAAATACGGATTTTCAAATAAAAAAGATCATTTATCAACAAAAAATAAAATAATTAGATTTTCAGTCCAAAACTGAATGCCCCCCCCCCCAAATGAATTTTTACCTAAAACTATAAAACGTTCAACTGGTATTTTCATTTTCAGTTTAATAAAAAAATTATTTTCAACAAAAGAAATTAATTTTTAATTAAAATGATGAATTTTTAAACAATGAGATTAACTTCCAAAGAAAAAAATCATTTTCTACTAAAAAAGTTGATTTTTCACCAAAAAAGTATTTTTTTTAAACAAAACACTTGAATTTTTAGCGAAATTAATTAATTTTCCATTAAAAATGATAAACTGACAACCAAATTATCAAGTTTCGAACTAGTAAATTTTCAACTCAAAGTGAAACAGTTAAATTTTCAGTTGGAAAAATTAACATTCAACCAAACTGATAAATTTTCAACTAAAATTATGAATCTTTAACTGGAATATTTGAATTTTATACCTACCAAAGGGATGAATTTTCAACGAACAAGACTCACTTTCTACAAACTACATACATCTTCAAAAAAAGGTTTGATTTTTAAATAAAAAATAGCAATTTCCAGAAAAATAGTTAAAGTTTATAATGGAATAGTTGAATTTTTTACTTGAGAAATTGATATTCAACAAATTAGTTACATTTTTAAAAAGAGATGAACTTACAATTAAAATGACGAAACTTATAACAACAAAATTAATTTTTAACAAAATAGTTTAGCTTTTAAACGCAGGAAGTTGAATTTCCATGAAAAAAGGTAATTTCCAAACGAAAAATGTAAAAAAATTTATATTATAATTTAGAAACACTACTTCTACTCTAAAAACTACTTCAATTACTCTCTTTTTCTAAAATTTGGAAGAAGGAACTTTTAAATTGCGACCAATTTTTACTTGCATCGGATTTTTCAACTCCTTTGTTATAAATCCCAGTTTTAATTCATTTAAAAAGTTCCCATAATAAAGTCATTGGAAAAATTTAATTTTCAAACAAACAAAAACACAGATTTTCGACAAAATAGTTCAATTTTCAACCAAAGTAATGAATTTTACAAATGAAATTATGAATCATCAACTGGAATAGTTTAATTTTAAACTAACAAGGTGAATTTTCAACTAAAATAATGAATATTTAACTATAGAACACTTGAATTTTCAATGCAAAATATGATTTTTTACAACAACAAAAAAACAACAATTTTCCAACGAAAAACATACATTTTTAACGAAATAGTTGAATTTTTAAATAAAGAAGACGAACTTTCAACCAAATAGTTCAAGTTTAAAAAAAAAAAATTCAACCGAAAATAGAATAGTAACATTTTTAGTATAGAAAATTAATTATAAACCAAATCTGAGAGTTTTTAGGTAAAACAATGATTCTTCTACTGAAATAGTTGAGTTAAAAAAAATTAATTTTTACTAAAAAAAATAAATTGTCAACCAAAGCTTAAATAACTAAATTTTCAGTTGAAACAATTAGTGTTTAACCAAACAGATGAATTTTT
>JAWWLR010042691.1:0-10086 GCA_035041075.1 Acraspis erinacei | reverse complement strand
AATACTGCAAAAATGGAAGTGTAAGCAAGTCAATTTTTTAAGGCCAGCAGGCTGAAAAATAAACGTTTATCTATCTATCTAATGTTTGCAGACACGAAAAGAGGATACTCAAGCGTTTCACTAAGGAAAGTAAAGCTTTTTTATGCCAGGAAGATCATGTACCGATCAAATATTTAGCCTAAGAAAAATCACAGGAAAAAGCTTGAGAGTAGGGAAAAAAGTTTTCTGCGCATTTGCTGACCTAGGAAAAGCTTTTGACAAGGTAGATAGAAGTAAACTTTGGGAATTGCTGAAAGAGTAAGAAGTACATTGATGGCTCCTACAAGCTACAAAAACAATATATACGGGTAGCAAAGCGAGTCTAGGGTAAATGGGCAATTGAGTTACTGGTTCGATATCATCCAAGGCTTCAGACAAGTACACGTTATATCTTCATGGCTATTTATATTATATTTATATTATGCAAGCATGAAGATCATGGGCCCTAAACTTAACGTAAATAAAACAAAAAGTATACTGTTCGAAAGGAAGAAGGAGAAAACAATATGCAACATTGTATTAGATCATGAGAGAATTGAACAAGTTGATAAATTCGTATACCGTGGTAGCTTATTTAATAGGGTTGGGAGGATAGATGTGGACTTCGATAGACGAATAAATCAAGGCAAGAAGGCTATTGGTAGAGCAGGCAGATGGACAAAGTAAGTAACGAGATAATTCCCAAAGAATGTGGTGCGCAAGAGACATTAGTTGACATATAGGAAACAAATAGCTTAAGATGGTACGGATATGTTGATAGAATGAAAGATGAACGAATAACGAAACAAGTGTCTCAAGGTAAAGTAATTGGCAGTGTGCCCAGAGGCAGACGTTGGAAAGAATGGTTAAAATGTGTGAACGAGACCTTAGTTAGAAGAGGCAAAAGGAGCCATAGAAACACGAGATCCTGCATGAAAAAAATGCATGGACGTTAGAGAAGCTAGAGAAGTATGCCAGGACAGAAAAGTTTCGCGGAAAATAGTTTATAAAAAGAGTCTCAGCAGACTCAAAGCCGCCTGAAGCCAAATACTTTCGATTCTAATGTTATTTCTAGAGAGATTGATCAGAAATATGGGTCGAAGCAGTGTGGCGGAATAAACGTGTTACTTAAACACATATTACGAGAATTATAAAACAATCTAAAAATCCTATAACCCCTTCCTCACAATAGAACCTTCCCCACCAAGTGAGTCGCAACTACCCTGAAAGGGAAACAGCCTAATGGTGTAATAATAAAAAAATAATAATAAACAACCACGCAAAGGTATAGACACAAAAAATTTAGACTTAAAATTATTTACTGTTACCAAGAGTTAAGCTTTGATAAAACGTAATTTAATTTATTTTGTGGTGAAATCATGAAAATATCGTCGACACATCTACAGAATGTGTGTAAATTAAAATCTGTATCCTTAAGAAAATGTACTTTTTGCTCAAAACTTATAGTTTGACATTGAAAAATCAAAATAAAATTTTTTTAGGATGAAAGTTTAATTTTTTTAATTTGAATTTTTTATTTAAAAATTCATCTGGTTTAGGAGAAATTACATCTTTCTTCTATAAAAATGGTACCGTTCGCTTGAAAGTTAATAGTTTCTCTATTTGAGTATTTACTTTTTTTTATTTTGTTTGAGCCACTTTGTTAAGAAATCATTTTTTTGGCGCAACATTCATATTTTTTTTTTAAATTATCTATGCTACTAGAAATTGAAATCTTTTTTGGATGAGAATACAACTAATTTTTCGATAATTTGTCTTTTTGATTTAAAAATTTACCTATTTTAGTAGAAATAGCATCTGTCTTAGATAAAAATGTCACTGTTTGCATATAATTTCAAACATTTCTTTCAAAACTTAAATTTTGATGTGAGGGATTTATCTAATTTGATACGAATGATTTTTTTTTTGCTGAAAATACTATTGGAGAAAATTTACAATTGCAAATTTTTTAACAATCATAAGAAATATGATCCAGTGAAAAAAACAATTGAATTATATTTTTTAACCTCACTTTTAACAAAATTTCAATTTTTATTTCGTTTACAATTTTCAATAATTTAGTGGAAAACTGATAATTTGTCAGTTTCTGGCAAAAATTTCTTACCACAACCGTATAAAAGAGATATAAATTATTTGTATCGCAAAATTTTATCTTACTTAGTTACTTAGCTTATAGTATTTGTCCCAGATAAGATTTTAATCTAAGAAAAAATCGTCTAATAATAATATATAATTTATAAGTTAAAATATATGTAATGTAAATAAATTAAAAAAATATTTCAGATTTGATAGCCCAGAGTGCTCTCAAAACAGGAAAAAATGGCTCTTTTTAAGAAAATAGTATGTATAGTATAATAGTATAATAGTATAGTATAGTATAGCAATGAGAGAAAAAATGTGGTTAAATAACATTAATTTAGGTACCGTATGACTAAGATTTTAATTTGGATATATTGCATTTTAAACAAAACAGTGAAGTCTTCAACCAAGAAAGATAAATTTTCAACCATAAAAGATTATTCTCATTCTATAGGATGAAATTTGTATCTTGCACGGCGACTTTTTTATTTTAAAACATATTTTGATCAAAGCAGATAAATTTCAGAACAAAAAGCTATACATTTTAAAACGATAAATGTATTTTCAACGAAATAATTCTTCTTTCTAACTTTTTAGTCAGGAAAATGAAATTGTGGCTGTTCGATTCAAGATCTAACTTAAAAATTCAATTACTTCATGTTTCTCAATAAACAGTAGCACTAAATATTTGTTAAATATTAAGTGGTAGTTTTTTATTCATAATGTGTACCCTCAGGATCGACATGACTTCCATTCCTTACATTATTTCCGCTTACATATTAAAAAATAAATGTCAAACTGAATATTTAAAAGTATTTACAACTATGTCCATAAAGTCTTATATCTAGATCCTTATTTCTACGCCATGTGGTTGCGGAATTTAGAATTTTTTAGGAAACGATTGAGCGAGCGAGTGATCGAAAGCGAGAGTGCAAGTGTAAGGTAGAGAGAGAGATAGAGAGAGAGAGAGAGAAAGAGAAAGAGAGAGAGAGAGAAAGAGAGAGGATGAGAATGCCAACGCATCTTAGTCTACTTATGCAATTACATATCCATTTCTTAGGTCCCGCAAGCTGGAACTACAACATGGTCATATCGATATGGGCACTATGCTATAATTTAGTGATTATGTAGCGCTAATTTATGATGCAAAAAAAAATTGTTCCCGGTAATTTTTGTCAAAAACATGTAGTAGTGCTAGCTTCAGATGATGCCACACCTCCGGTATGCGAATCTCGGAAACTATTAGTGGTATCAATTTCTCCTTCGCGCAGGAATTTAGTGATAATTAAGTGCTCTAAATCTTTGCTTCGAAAAAAATCTGGGTCCTTTTTTTTACCGAAAACGTGTAGTAATGTCGGCTTCAGGGGTGGGAGAACTGGGTAGATCACGTTAGTAGTAGCAGGGTCGGGCGGAGACGGAGAAAGAAAATACAGTTACCAGAACGCGAAGATAGATAGAGGCAGGGGAGAAAAGAAGGAGGGAACGTTTGAAATTGGATTCACGAAAAGCGAAGAGATTAGCATCGAGGAAAAATCGGATTTAGAGCAGGAAGTATTTAGTAAACAGAAACAGGACATCAAAGAAAGGAACGCAAGGGGCAAGTAAAAGAAAACTATAGAAAAGGAGAGATTAAGAGCAAAAATCGTGGGATCGATTGAGGCTTTTATCAAAAGGAAGAAATGGGAAGCATTGAAGAGAAGGACGATTTAGGTTCTGACTTGAAATATCCCAAAACGTTTATATCGCCGCCGAAACAGCAGACTTTGTAGAGAAGGATGAGAACAGTAAGGGGCTAAAGGAAACGGAGATAAAACTGAAGATCAGATGAAAGAGGAAAGAGTGACAGAAATTCGCGAAGTCATAATAGAAGTAATTGGGATTTATGAAGAAAGGCATGAAATAGGGGAGAGGAATATAGGATAGAAAGTAAGTGGGAAATGGCTGAACTTAGGAAAGAAATAAAATAATGGGAATAAGTTAAGAAACATTTTGAAACTGGGAACGACAGTGAGAATACGGAGAAGAAAATACTGATAAAAATAGAATAAAGGATTGAAAAGCAAGAAAGGGGAAAAAATAGTGATAAAGCGTATACAATTAGAGGGGAAGGGAGATGCAGAAAAAAGTGGAAGAAGTATTAAAAAGGATTCATGCTTTAGGGTAGAGATAGAGATAGTTTAAATGTAGGAACGATAGAGCGAAGAGGGGAGAGAATGGTACAGGTGAAACCGAAGAAATGGAACAAAAGAGGGAAGTAATGACAAGGAAGAGGATGCTATATGGGAACTCTGACAGAAAGAGGATGACTTCACATGGGCAGAAAGGAAGATGCAGTATAAGTTAAGGAAAATAGCGGAAGAGGAATGAAAAAAGGGAACAAAACATTGATTAAATACGGGAGAATACAGATAGACGGAGTATGGTGGGATTGGGATGGAGAAAGGGTAGATATAGTAAGAAAGGAGGTGTAGGGAAACTGAGAGAGGAAGGAACCGGAGATAGGAAAATAAGAAATAGGAAGACGCTAAAAGAGAAAAAAAACGAATGTAGGGAAAAGTGGAGGATACGTTAACAGAGTATAGCAGGATTTGAGAGAACGGATAGAGAATTTATGACAAGTTTGACACAATGGGATGTTGTAATAATGATGGATAATAATGATAAAGAATAGAAAGGGCAGAGCAATGAGAGGAATGGTAATGGGACTTACAAATGAATATATAACAGGGAGCGATAAGAAAGAGAGGAAAGAACAAAAAGAAGGATTAATAGTAGAAGAGGCAAAGATGGGATGAGAGAAGTGGAACACAGTGGGTGTTTAAGTGAACGGAGATATGCAGGAGAAAGCGGACGAGTTGAAAGCAATGATGGAAGATAATAAAGAAGACATTAAGCTTGGTGGGAATTTCAATACGAGAATAGGAGATGCAGGAGGAAGGGAATGGGGAGAAGATATAGGAAGAAAATGAAAATAAAAGGTACTGAGTTGGGAGAGAAAGAAGTTGTTAAAGAGCGTGGAGGAGTTATGATGGTTTATCTTAAACTGAAATATAGAGGGAATGAGGAAGAAGAATGTACACGGTCAGGAGGAGAAAGGGGAAAACTATTTGCTTAGGTGATATTGGATGATGAGGTCAGAGAAAAGGTCAAGTAATTAGAGGTAGGTGATTATATTGATTCGGATTACTTTCCCTTAAAAGTGACATTGCAGGGAGACAAAAGTGATAGCAATATGAATATAAAGGGGCCAAAATTCCAGAGTGTAGGAAAATGTGATTGGTCAAGGCAAGGAAAAGAACAGTTCAGAGAAAAGATAAGAAATGTCAAAATGGCAGAGAGAAATGTGGACGAGGAGATGAAGAAAATTATAGGGCAAGTAAAAAGAGGATTAGAGCCCGCAACCAAAAGTGAAGTTAGGAAAGAGAGGAATAGAAGTGGATGGGATGAGGATTGTAAAGAGAAAAAGAAGGTGGTCAGAAAGGAATGAAGAAAGTGCAGAAAAGAAAAAAATAATGGGGAAAAAGCAAAGAGTATGCTGAGTTGTGTGATCAGAAGAAAGAGGAAGAGAATAAGAGGATTGATGAAGAGGCCGAGAAGGCTAGGACGGAAGAAGAGGTATGGAAGGTAGTAAATATTTTTTTGATTTGTTAGGAGGAGTAGAGAGAAAAGTTAGGAAGGGAGGAAAATATGGTAGAGAAAGAGATGAGGAAGAAGACATAATAAGCGAAGAAATATTCAATATACGGAATAATGAGGGATGGAAAGGCACCTGGAGTAGATGAGATTCCAAATGAAGTATGGAAATATGGAGGGACAGAACTAGAGGAATGGGCATGGACAATTTGTAATCGAGTATGAAGAGGAGATGGGTGGCCAGAGTTATGAAAAGAAGGAGTATTGATACCAATAGTGAAGAAAGGCAAAGAAGAGGAGGATAAAGATTATAGAGGTGTCACGCTCATGCCAACACTCCAGTAAATAAGTGTATTAAAAGGGAAAAAGGGGCAATGATAGTAATGTTCGTGGGCTTAAAGGAAGCATTTGACTCATTAGACCGAGTTGAAATAAAAAAAGGTATGGTGAAAAGGGGATAAGAGAGAGATTCATAAAGAGAGTATAAGAAATTTTTAGAGAGACAAAAAGCAGGGTAAAGGTGGAGGAGAGCAAGTAGGAGATAGTTTCTGGTTCGTAAAAGGAGTGAAGGATGTCCTATGAGCCCACTTTTATTTAATACATTAAGCGGTACTTCATTTATAAACATGGGTATTTCAACAGAAAGGAAAATTGTTTACTTTAATATGTTTTGCTTAAAATGAAATTTTGGAATTTATAGTTTAGTTCAGGTTACCATCATAAAATTAAAATCTCAAAAATCGTCCAATTTCTAAAAAAACGAACTCCATTTGTCACGAGATTTTTAAATGTTTCAAAGGATTTCCAAAAATTTCGAGGAATTTACAAAAAAGTTGAAAGATTTAAGGAATTTTATAGGCATGCAATGTTTCGAAAATTATCAAAGTTAACAGTGTTACGTTTTCCTGGGCTTTTTCCTAGAATAATAAAGGCTTGCTCTTAAAAATCTACATAATATTTTTGGCCGAAAACCTGAGAAGAGCAAAAAAGTATAGTAACTGATGTCCCGGAAATAACCTTTTTTTTAGATAAGTGAAAAGTTTATTTGATAAATAATTTCTAAGTGGCTACTGGCAGCATCGGTTCGGCAGAGAGCTACATTATCGGAATGGCTGAGAGCTAAAGACCGACCCTAACCTCAAAATAGTGCAAATGCATATTATTTTAAATTAACAGAATAAAACTTTGTTATTATTCCTAAAAGAAGAGTGCGGGGATTTCCGTTATACTATTTATAGCATCTATGAATTCTGTTTTCAAACATTTTAATTTTTGTGTAAGTAAACAGAGGGAACTGAACTCGATCTACCACACGACGATGTGTTACAAGACCTTAAGGGGTTTCAAACAATATCTAGAGAACTTTAGGAATCAATAAAACTTTATTAAACGGTGTTTCTACAAATATTAAAAATTTCTAGATTCCAAGGCATTTGATGGAAATTCTTTCTTTCTGTATGGATCAAGATTCGCGCGAGCCAATCTTCGTTTAGTACAAAAAAATCATAGCAAGATCCTTTATCAAAAAATTCGTAGCTAGTAGCTCTTCAGATTTCAATAACTTAATTGTTTTAATCCGCAATTCAGTGGTCAATCAAGCTTTAGAAAAAAACCTAGGCTATTTCAAGAAGTCATAATCTATTTTATTATCAAAAAATTAGTGGAATATTTTAAAAAAGACCATGCATTTTCGGAAAAGCAGTTTGATCCTTCATTCATCCAAAAATAGTTCAATTCTAAATGAAATAGTGGAATTTTCGATCCAAGAATAACATAAAATTTTTTTAAGATTAATTCTGTAAAGGATTGAAAAAAACTTGAAACGACCCTGTGATTGGGTGCTGTTTACCTACTGGAATTTCCCTAAGTTCATCTTCGTCCAAAGTCTTAACCGTGCCATTTAACATGTTTATTTTTGCCCTTTTTGTATAATAATGAATGTTTTTCACATAGATTCCAGAAAGTAGATTATAACTCTCCAATATTGCAAATATGTCACCATCTGATGATGAGATAACAATTTGTTCGTTGGTTGGCATAGAGTCATAATGGTTATTCGATATTCTTTTTCTTAGTGTTGTGTTGACAGGAAAAGTGTACCTTCGAAGTTCGAATATCCGGTGTGGATTCTTTTTAGGAAAAAGCCTAATAAGTCTAAGTTTTTCAAGTCCACATTTTGTTCCGTCAGGAGAAGGAAGCCTTATGGTTGGAGCTTTGAACCCGGCAGGAGAAGGGAGAGCACTGCCAGAATTGCTAGGCAAATGCAAATTCGCGTTTATCAGGTCGCGTGCATCAGGAGAAGGAAGCCTTCTGGGTGCTATAAACCTGGATGAAGGAACCAGGGAACTGCCAGGAGGAGACCTGGACCTGTCACGAACAAGATGGTCGACCGGCACAAGAGACTTTCCAGTTGAGTGAGGCCTTCCACCAGAGGAAGAAGTTCCGCCACGAGAAATACCAGGAATAGGTTCACCATTAGGTAAACAGTCGAATTGCGAACTTAACTCTGCAAAAAGAAAGAGATAATTATATAATTTTTAAGATAGTTTCTCCTGAATTAATGAAAATATACAGAAGTCAGACGGAGACAAGGAGAAAAATTTTCGCTGGTAAAGTTCTTGAGAGCTGAACCATCAATATGAAGGGAACGTTATCCGGGAAGATTCCTGTGAAAGGTTTTTTTGTTAAATTTCTTCGAAGGATGTGATATCCTAAATTATAAATATGAAAGTGAACTTCAATTAGTTAAAATACTTTTTTTTAATTCTGGCTTTCCTTGTTACTTGGCTTAACTGACAACTGAAGAACCCATTAAGAAAATCAAACTTTTTTGGTTAAAAATTAAAGCCTTTCCCAGGAATTGGTCACTGTGGTCACCAATGTCCATACCGAATTCAGTGAAGCTATCGATTGCGCACGGTTCAATGAATCAGGACTTGAAGTAATAATTCACATGAAGTCTACTAAAGCGATATCCCGAGCTACCATATTTTATTGAAAATTTGGCCAAGATCATATGGCGCACAAGGTTTAAACAGAATGTACAAAGCGTTTCCGAGAAATTGATATTTAGTGGAACCAGCGTCGACTTTTAGTTTAGTGTAGACAGTCTTCATTATTTTATAACATTATTATAATACAAGTTTTCATAATGTCTTAAAAAAATTGATAACTCATATACATACCTCCGGTCAAATATGTATTCATGGGAAGCCTAACAATATTTTTTCTTTGCACACACATATACATGCAAAACGCTCGGCATTGTAATTTACAAAAAAATACACTCGTTGTGAGTAAACTATTTATTTGACTTTTTATTGAAATGCATATAATGTTTCAATTATAAATATATATTTGTAATTATAATATATCATATTCACCAATAGAATTAAGGATATTTGCCAAGGTGGAGAGAAGAGTATAAGACAGCCTCATTTTTTTAAAGTAGATAAAAAACTGATCAATGTACGTTCTAATGCAGAACTTGGTTTGCAGTGTACCTGCTGATTATTCTAGTACCTCATTATAGATTATATTCTGCAATATTTACCTTATGAATTATAGGCATTAAGGAATCTTAGTCGAAGCGATGCTGCAGAGCGCAGTGTGGATTAAAAGCAAGGCAGGGAAAGTTAGGCTGGGCAGGAGAAAAGATAATGCAGTGGCGGTTGTGGAATTAAAAAGATGGGGAGAGCGGCAAAACTAGGGTTTCGAAAAATAAAATTAGATGAGGAAATGTAATTTGTAATTTGTAATTTATTGAAAAAGTTCCTAGGGCTAAGTGGCCCACTAAGGGACAAAAGTATACATGACAATATTCTTAAAACTAAGATCGTGGGACAGTAAATCGATATGTGTATATAGGCCGTTATAATAAAAAAATTATAGATGTAGTTGAGGCAGGAGGAGAAAGAGGTGTTGAAGGAAATGTAGGGGAATTTTTTTCGTGGGAAATAGGGTAGGGAGGGGCAACACAGAATGGCGGAATAGTGAAGGTGTTGTAATGAATAGCAGCGTAGATAAAGAAAAAAAGATGAGGATTTATGAAAGGTATAACCAGGAATTTCATGTTCTGTTACTGGTAGAGACTTATTAAGAGAGAAATAGTGGAAGCAAGTATCTAGCAGTTAGCTGGCGTTAGATGTGAACGGTGGCTATCCGGCATACTGATCCTACATCCTTGCTCTCCTTTCTCATGCAAATATTGCGCTCTCTCCCTTGGCATAATCCACACGTAGTTCCCATTAAACCTTGATTGTGTTATTTTCTCCTCTACTGCTTCCTTCTCTCTCTCCATGCTGTTTCTTTTAACCAACTCATATACCCTCCTTC
>JAWWLR010042611.1:0-10089 GCA_035041075.1 Acraspis erinacei | reverse complement strand
AACTAGCACTAGTACTAGCACTAGCACTAGCACTGGCACGATCACAATTGTAAAAAATAAAGCCAGGGTAACTCAATACATGAATTATTCTTTAGTTTCCTCACTTTATCTATACAAAAGTTACCCCTAATTTTTGATAAAGATTGTGAAAAATGGTTATAATAATGCTTCTTTCCTAAGCAGCAAATACTTTCTTAGCGAGATAAAACTTTCAGCATCTGCACTGTTACGAAACTGCATATCAATAATAAAATTTACGGGAAATAGAACTCTACTTGATTGAATATACTTTTAATGACAAATTTACTTATTGTTTCTAATTAATATTAAAGGAGAGAAGCCAGGGAAGCTCAAAAACCCAGCATAGCTTGCCTCCAAGGATTCATAGATCAGCAAAGTCCCAGTACCAGAAACTAATTACATTCGAACTCCAAAGATGCGAGAAGTTCAGGAATCGAAAGCTCCAAAGATACGACCGTGAAAGAGACTTCCACTCCTACTACGCTTAGATTATAGGGGTAATGCATTCCCAATTCGAGGAAGAACGCACTGGAACGCGCCTGACTCTCAAATAGGGCAGGGTAGAGGGTAAAAATTCCGCCCGCTTCTTCGATATCGGAACGCTCGTATCTATGGAGCACTTACATCTATGGAGATCGTATCTTTGGAGTTATAGTGTATGCTTTAGGTTTACAATTTGAATGTTTACATAATGGCGCCCCCACTCCTGGTATTCCGCATTATAGAGGTTCTTATTCTCTTGAGAGAAAGCATTCTCGTGAAAAGTCTCTTCATTCTGCCAGAACTCTTTCTTTGGGTTTCTGCTGCCAGAGCTTCTCCTGCCAGACCTTGGTCTGCCAGACCTTCCCCCATCGATTCTTCTCTTCGTGCCAGGCCCAGGTCTTCTCGTGTCAGGCATTATTTTTTATGCTTTCTTGGATATATAATTGAACAATGGCATTTTCAAATTTTCGTATTTCCACACATTCTGAGTAGAATGTTATATGGTAGAAATCTGCTTTCAAGTTAACCATGTACTCACAAAGGAGATAGCAGCTGAAACCAAGTTCCGATATCCTCGCACGTGTGGGTGAAGTCAAATTATTTTCGATTTTTGTTGCAATTTTCATATAATTCATATTCTGCGCATAAGGGAAATTTTAATTTGAATCTTATACCTTTTAGTCTAAAGAAAACTCCGGTTACATTTTAAATAATGATGAACGCGGCACTAAGGGGCCTAACAGGGAATTTTTTTATCTGGATGATGTTATCTTTCGTAAAACACTATGAGAACACAGAGAAAATGTAGTCACATTATTTGAAGTTAAAATTGCATCCCGATAAATCCGAGTTCATGAGTTCGGAACTTGAATATTCGGGCCACTTACAGGGCGGCCGCTGGAACGGAATAATGGGAAATGAACGGGAATTTTGTGATACCAGGGAAAACCGGGAAATGACGGCAAATTTATTTTTAGACGGGGAATTTTACAAATTATCAGAAAAAAATCTTTCCAACTTTTTGTTAACTGTTTTTTAAGGAATTAGTTTAATTTTTAAGCGTACATTTAAATATAAGAATTTTAAAATGCAGTTCTGAAGACTTAAACAATTAAAAAGTAGAAGCATTTCTAATCGAAGATTTTTTATAAGAACATTTGTATTTAATTAACTGTGAACATAAATTAATTATTGATTTTTTAAAAATGAATTGTACTTTAAATTTTTAAAGTAAATAATAGTTGATTGTACAAGACGATTCGCAATCAGTTCACAATTTTAGAATGTCTAGATTTTAACGTTAAAAACTAACTAGTTCTTAGTAGAAACGGAGAACTTTAGGAAAGCACTAAATTTCCGGACTTGAAAAAGGAATTTTCCATTTTTAACCAACTTTGAGTTGGAACTGGAATTTACGCAGTAAAATTACCATTCTAAATTGAAAATTGAAGTTTTTCAACAAAATAATAATCCTGATTTGAAAAGGGGAATTTTGGAATCAAGTTTAAATTATTATTTGGAACAGGGGGTTTTACAAATAAATGAGAATTCTTAGTAAAACTGGAGAAGTTTCGAAAATAATTAAAATTCATGGTTTGAACATTGATTTTTTAAACGAATGTTATTTCGGAGTGGAAATAAAGAATTTCCTTAAAGAATTAAAATTCTGGAGTTAAACTGGGAATTTTTTAAACCAAATTTTTATACTGTGTTTAAACGAGGTATATGTGAAAAAAATTTAAATTATGATTTTTCGGCAAAAATTAATATTCTAAAACAAAACATTTGGAAGCTTTTTAAGAATTTTCACAGGCTTCAGAAGAATAAAAAAATATTCTATAATATAAATCTAGGCTTACATAAATTTCAACCGAATACTAATAGTATACTAATAGTATCGGTTTTGGGTTGTCCGTGGGCCGCAATATAACAGTTCATATTTGAACAAATAAAAATATTTTTGTTAATAAATATATTGTATTACAAACCAGACAGATGTAGGTGGAAGCTCCAGGAAGCGTTCAGAATGAAAAAGAAAGGAAATGCTAGTGTAGGAATTATAACGCGAATTAGAGATGGATTAGAGAAACAAGTTTGTGAGGTGGGAGAGAGGGTTTGCAAATAGGGTAGTAAAGATAGGAGGGGCAGCGTGAAACGTTGTGACAGTGTAAAAGGATGATATGAAAAGGATTAAAGTAAGGGTGAGATACTAGCAAGGCGAAAGAGATGAAGCTAATGTTTCTACGGCAGGTGGGGGTGACTTTAGTGCCAGAATGGGCAGATGAGGGGGCCTTTACATGGAAGGGGAGAGCTTCTGAAGGAAATCGAAGTATAAGATTATGATTAAGGAAGGGGAGATTCTAAGGGACTGTATGGAGAATAGAGGCTGGGTATGAATATTCAAGGTTTGGAGGAGACGGAGAGATTCGCTGTGGAAGGGAGGGTGGAACCGGACCATTAGCCATCAGGATTGTGTATAAAGGTGGAGAGCGTCGGAATGCAAGTTGAGGAAGAAGTGTCGATGAGGGAAAGGGTAAGCTTGACGAGGGAGGGGATATAAAAATATCAGGAGCAGTTAGGGAAGATACGCTTTAATGGGGAGTCGGTAAAATAGAATATATTCAGAAAGAAAAATAAAGATTTGTTAAGATTTGTTAAGATTTGTTAAGCTTGTTAAGTTAATTTGTTAAAAAGATTTGTTAATTTGTTAAGTTAAGATTTGTTACAGAGAATGTAAAAGGATGAATAGGGTGGTGAAGAGAAAGTACAAAAAGTGGAGAAAGATCTGGAAGAGGAGATGGGAAATGTTAAAACAGAGGGGAACGTGCGAAAGACAATCAATAAGCTGAGGAAGCATAGAGTGGGCATAAGCGAGAAGATAGGGCGTGTGCAATGGAGGGATTTTTTTTAAAAATCGTCTCCAGGCTCAAAGTCACGGAAGAGAGAGGATGAGAGTTGAAGAATGAGGGAGGCCGTGATGGAGGGGTTCAGCGACGAGGAAATAGATAAAAATATTAGGAAGTTAAGAAGGTCAAAGGTAGCAGGCCTGGAGCGGGTAGAGAACAAAGCGTGGTTATTTAGTACACACGAGCTTAGGGAGAATCTGAAGAAGGTAGCGAATAAAGTATGAAGGGGTGAGGGATTCCCAGAAGGTTGGACTGAGAGGTGAATGGTGCCACTGTATAAGAAAGAAAATACGGATAGATAGATGATGTACAAAGTATACGCGATGGTGTTTTCGGAGACTATACGCAAGGATGTCGAGCGGAAAGAAATATATCTGGAGACGCAGGCTCACGTGGCTCACGTTATGCATCACGTGGCGGGTAGAGAATTAGCAACGAAGAGATCAAGTGTGTATGAGTTTATTATGGATCCCAAAAGCGCGTATCCTTAGGTAGATAGGAGAAGGTTGTTGGAGGTGACGGTGAAAAGGGGAGTGGAGAGATGCCTGACTGAGAGGGTGAGGGAGGTATATAAAGAGGCGAAAGATAGGGTGAGAGGAGGGAAGAGAATTTCCGCAGTTTTCTGGATCTGGTTAGCGGCCGGAGTGATAGGATAGAGCCTCGCACGCATATACCTAGTTTCTTGATTTGTCTCGCATTGCCAAACTCTGCCTCTGTGGCTAATACCTAATACTTCTCTACTATTTGAAATATTTATATTTTACTTATATCTACTTCCTCAAGTATTTATAATCCTTACTTCTTAACTTTTCTTCGCCCTGTCTCTCTTTTCTCAAAACAATATTGCGCTCTCCCCCTTAACATAATACACCCATAGTTCCCGTTAAAACGTGAATCTCTTATTCTATCCTTTCCGACTGCCTTCTTCCTCTCCACCTCATTTTTCTTACCCATATCATAGAACGTTCTTCCTTCTGTGTGCATCCGTTTCACTTCATCCATCCGTGGTCCTTTTGTTTCAAAATATTTTTCTCGTTCAACCTCCAGCTTCCCGACGGCTCTGCTGTTCTTTTTTTCCCAACTAAACTCCCTAACCAGTTGACCTGCCCCCTCTTCTACTCTCTTCTACTTCATTTGCCCTTCTTAGACTCTCTTTTATATTACAATCCCCTCCCTCATTCCTCCGAAACAGAAGGCATAGATACACATACTCCTTCACCTGATGCACTGCATTTCCCTTAAACTTTAACTCGCCTCCCTTATCGCTTCCATCTCCTGTTCTGAAAACTATAACGTTAGACTTTCCCGTGTGAAGTCTAACCTATACTTATCAATGTATCTTCCAACCTCTTCATCATCTCCTTGAGGGTCTCCTCGCTCTTTTCAAGCAGCACCATGTCATCTAAATAAGAGAGTGGCCATATCCTGAGCCCACCTATCCTAGCTCCTTCTACCACTTCGGCAGCTGGCTTGCTTTGCATATCCACAAACAAAATCGTAAAAAGCGTTGAGCTAAGAGGACACCCTTGCCTTAAGCTCCTGTCCATCCAAACCCCTTCGACATTCCCTGCCCTCCTCTCACCCACACTTTTTGTTTCGATCCCCCTAGATCGCCCTTGATTCCCGCTCGATCATGCCTCTCTCCACTTTCCTCTCCTCCAAAGCCTCACAAAACCTCCTCCTAGCTACCGAGATTTGAGAGCTACCGCCTTTGAGATCAACAAAAAGCGTGTAAACATTTTCGAACCCTTCTTTGTTCTTTCTCTATCCACTGCGTATTGTCGTTGGCGCTCGTACCCTTCCTAAAGACCTTCTGCGTTAACGGCAATATTCCTTCTTCCTCTTCATCTCTTCGCAGCCTATCGTTCAGCATTATCGCGTATACTTTAGACGCTATATTCATTAACCCTTGCTTCCATCTTCTTCGAAATCGCTCCTCCCTTTATACTTTCTCCATTATCCCCTTCAGGTTCCTCGTTATGCAACTCATATCGATCTGCCCCATTGTTATTCTAATCGCCGCAATCAATACGTGAATCAGAGCTCTGAACAGATTTTTTTAAATCTATCCACTCCTCATTCCCTGTTTTCTTGTTTATTCTCACCGTACGTTTCATAAACCTATTTATTATTTTCCACACATCCACTTCTGTCTTAAAATTTCCAAAATCTTCTTCCAAATATTTTTCCTAATCTTTTTCCCTTTCCTGTTCTTTTTTCTTACAAATCAATCCGTACCCCTGCATCATTTCTACATACTCCTCTCTTTTCGAAGTTCCCTCATTCCACTTTTTGTACTTTCTCTTCACCTCCTTTTTCATCTTTTTATATTCCCTATCCCACCAAGGCTTCACGATTCCTCTCTTCTTTGTAATTATCTCCTAATGCACCTTTTCACTTTCTTTTTAAGACCCTCTCATTTCTCTCCACCAACTTAGCTTCCAAGAGTACCTTTTCTAACTGCTACTCATACTTCTCTCATGCCTCCCTCGACCAAGACACCTTCTCTTCTATTAAGACTACTTCACCATCTTTCCTTCCGCCCTCATCCCCTATAATTCACGATCAAAATGGCTGATAGTGTGATTCTAAGCTGTCTTTTACTTCTAATTTCTTCGTCTCTTCCCAGCCTTCTATATCCATAACCACATAGCCTTCTATCACATATGCCCCCAAATTACTCACGACAATTCTCAGCCACTATCTTCAATCCAGTCCCTTAGAATCTCCTCCTCCTTAATATTACCTTCTGCTTTTATCTTTTCTTAAAACTCTCTCCGTGTATGAATACGGGGTGTCTAATGACATATTTAAAGATGGGTTTTAATGGGCTTACCTAATCGGGAAGATATTTGCGATTTTTTTTTCGTTTAGTGTATTTTTCTTTTTCTGGTCCCAAGATTTCTCCTTGTCTGTATTTTTTTTTAAATTTTACAATGTGTTGCTCGAGGTGTTTAAAGACACATAAAAAGACAGGTCTCAATAAGCACATTTTACTAGAGCTATTTTTGAAAAGTTTTTTCGTTAACGGTATTTTTGTTATCTTGTTCTTGAAAGTTTTCATAATATAATTTGGTTTATTTTTTATTATGCAAAAAGAAAGGATATTATGGATTCCAGTACCTCCGAAAGGTTTAGCAAATGAATCCTGGGCGAGCCAGTGGATGGTCACCAATCTCAAGTAAACTCTTGAATTTAATAGATAGATACCAATGTATTGTTATTCTGATTTAATACATTTTTTAAATATTCTTTTCAGTAAAATAAGGTTCTATGCTTATACTTAATCACTAATTTCATACGAAATTCACTTCACTTTAAAATTTCTTAAAATTTTTGACGTTATTTACAGTTAAGCTTATAAAAATTTTCTTTTTTTTAAACATTTTTTGTTTCAAAACCCTTGACATTTCACTGATTTTCCCTGAGCAACAAAATTCCTGCACTTTTCCATGATTTCCAGATTTGTCCTGATTTACGATCACCCTGAAAAGGCTCCTTAAAATCCCTTGCAATCTTGAAAGTTTTTTGCAGTTTCGTTCATAAAAATTTCCTGTTCTTTAAATTTTTTTCAAACTCCTTGATATTTCACTGATTTTTTCTGAACAACAAAATTCCTAGACTTTTCCATGACTTTCATGTTTTTCTTGAACTACGAGGGCCCAGAAAATGCTCTTTAAAGTCCCTTGGAATCTTTGACATTGTTTACGGTTCGGTTTATAAAAATGTCCCGTATTTATACTTTTTTTTCAAAATCCCTGACATTTTACTGATTTTTTCTGACATTATTTACAGTTCCATTTATAAACAAATCCTTTTCTAAACGTTTTTTCTAAATGCCTGATATTTCGATGATTTTCCCTGGCCACTGCAATTCCTGGACTTTTCCATGATCTCCAGTTTTTCTTGAAATACACTCACCATGAAAAGGCTCTTTAAAACCCCTTAGAGACTTTGACATTGCTTACAGTTCCTTTTATACAAATTTGCTGTCTTCAAATTTTTTTTGCCAAAACCCTTGACATTTACTTGATTTTTTCTAAACAACAACATACCCTGACTTTTTCATGATTCCCTTGTTTTTCTTGAACAACGAGCAATCTGAAAAGGCTCTTTGAAGTCCCTTGAAATCTTTGAGATTGCTTACAGTTCCGGGTATAAAATGTTTCTGTTTTTTATCAGTTTTTTTCACTACAGTAAGACTCCGATGGGTAGAGTCAATCAGACTTCTCTTTCTACGATATGAGATAGACAGAGAAGATCCAATTGTGTTCCAATGACAGGTGCTATTTTTGTTTCGAAACGATCATACTTTATCTTTTTCTCTGCAACACTTCTTCTGCTTTGCTATCTTTATTCAATCGTAGTGTCTCGACCTAGAGCCTACCCGATTGGGTAGGCTCGATAGCGCCACCCGTTAGCAAAACTTTGAATTTCAATTAAGTAGAAACAGGAAATCTAATAGTAAATAATTCATTATAAAACGTAGTGTAACATTCTTGATTACCATGAATGGAAATTCAATGCTCATTTTCATGAAAATTGCAAGAAATAAGCCAGTCTATCTCATCGGCTTCAGTAGACATCGAAGACCCACTGCTGGCCGACGTGAGCTCGCCATCGTGCTTGTTCGCGTGTGCGTGCTTCCCGTTTACAGTGAACTATCGCAACGTCATGACCCAGTAACACAGACAGGCCTTTAGGGAACATCGATTTACTGCAACGGTCCTGTATTGTAACAACTTACTAAACCCCCCCCCCCCCACAAACACCACCACTTACCAATACCCATGGTTCTGCGTCAATTCTCGGAACGACTAACTTCGCGGACATTATATCCGAGGTTCATTGTAGTTGCATTCTTGATAAGAATGATTCATTATCAAAATAATTATAATAGTTTATTTCAACAAAACCAATTATTTCTTGTAAATCAAAACAGTTCAATATAAACAAGAAAGATAAAGACTCAACATAAAATGAAGAATTGATATATCTGCTAAAAATATTTTATTTTAGATAAGAAATAGTTAAATTAAACAAAAAGATACGAATCTTCGTCAAAATAGTTGAATCGTCAACTAAAGTAGATTAATTTTAGCCAAAAAGTTCCAACAGTGACGAATTTTTAAGTCTAGTCGAATTTATAATTGAGAACTATAAATTCTCCAGTAATAATTGAGTAGTTACATTTTCAGTCAATAAACTGATGTTCAACAAAAAACGGGTTTTAAACAAAAGAGTTTGATCTATAAACAATAAAATGAATTTTAAACAAAGTATTTTAACTTTCAACCAAGTCGTTGAATTTGCAACCAAAAATATTATTTTTCAATAAAAAATTTGCAGTTAATGTTGAAAAAAATTTTCAATGAATTTACTTTTAATCAGCATAACTCAATAAAGAAATATTCTTCAGCTTTCTCGCTCTATAAGCACATAATTTAATCTACTTTTTTATCAAGATTGTAAAATTTGGCCATTATAATGCTTGTTTCCTAATCAGCAAATCGAGATAAAACTTTCATGGTAATAATCAGGCAAATACTGTTTAGCATAAAACTACAGAATCGGTTCCCATAAATCTTCTTAGAACGCTCATTATAATTCTTACTTTTACAAAATCGTTAAGGATTGATAAAATTGACGGAAAGTGGTTATTCACTCATTTAATTAAATTTCATAATTAATATAATGAATATCATCATGTGTTGATATTATTGTAGAAAATTTAATTTATTCTTTCTAATTAACCATTGATCCTTTTGCTTGAATATTTTTGCACTAAAAATTATAATAATTTTACATTTTTTAAATTCTTTTTTTGGCAACAAAATTTCTTCTAAACTACATTTCTGTAAATATTTTGTTTGGGATTCCTAAAGACACATTTTAAAACTTTTCTCAATAGTTATATTCAATTAGGACGATTTTTGCGAATTTGATTGTTAAGGGTGTTTTTTTATCTTGGACCAAAAATTTTTCCTTATTTAAAATATTTTTTATCTTTTTTTATACAGTCCACCTTCTCAATAGTGCCGCGCTGGCATTAATGTCTTTTTCAGGATTAAAAGTGTAAATTCCTATAAGGGATCGTCCACCAACTACATTAAAACTGTATGTTTTTAGTTGAAAATTTAACTTTCGTTGAGATATCTTGAATTTTAATAAAAATTCGCCTTTTTTCGTATAAAATTAATATCTTGGATTCAAAGTTCATCTTTTTCAGTTGACACTTCAATTTTTTCAGAATTATTGAATTTTCTTTTAAAAAATTGTTCTTTTCAGTAGAAAATAAAACTTTTTACTTAAAAATTATTCTCGTTTAATCGAAAAATAAACTTTTTGGTTAAAAATTAGTTTTTTCGATTAAAAATCAAACAACTGGGTTTTAAAGTTGAACTACTTTCTTAATTACTAAAAAAATTATTTCTCTCTTAAAAATTAAACTTTTTGGTTAATAATTCTTTAATTTTTTGGAAAATTCGTCTTTTTTTGTAGTAAATTAATCTTTTGTTTTAAACATTTATCTTTTTAAGTTGAAAATTCAAACTTTAGATTACAAATTCTTGAATTTTGTTGAAAAAAATCGGTAGAAAATTAAACTTTTGTTTTAAAAATTCAACTTTTATAGTTTAAAATTCGACTGTTTGGTTGATAATTCCTGAATTTTATAGAA
>JAWWLR010042581.1:0-10090 GCA_035041075.1 Acraspis erinacei | reverse complement strand
CCCCCCCCCCACAGTTTACACAAATATACTACCTTCTCTGATGAGAATGTAAAAATAAAAATAGATCATATTTTAAATCCGGACCAAACCCATGCTAGCATTTTCAATGCAAACAATCGATTCTGGAATCCCACCAGTAGTCTCATTTTAGTTATACTAAAGACTTTTTTTTATATCCCTTAATATAATACTTTCTTTTAAAGTTTGTGACTTTGTACAGTGTAAGGGGGTTAGCAACATGGCTGGTTAAAAAGCAGCGTGCGTCGCGGCGTGCTCTCTGGTAGTTTTGGCAAATCGTGAACTATTTTATATAAAGTGATGGTCTTGGGTGGTCTGTGGAGTTGCCAGGAATTTGTATCTCAGATGTTTATAACTTGAATTTGAAAGAAAGAAATTTTGAGTGGGATTTTATTGCCTGTACGATCCCGCCTGGTTTTCTAACAGCTAAATACTTAAACTATTTGGAGGACTATGGATTCTGTTAAAAGATGATTTGGGATACATTTGTGGTGTTTGTTTCAATTCTTGTGGAAGTAAAGTGGCTTTTACAGGGGCTTTACAAGGAGAAGCTTATTAACACACCTACACTGTAAGTTTCTGTAAGGAATAGTAAGTGAGCATAAGCGTGAACACACTTATTTACAACACAACCACCGACAATTAAAGGTATAAATTGTGAATGGAATATTCTTATTGGCAGCGAACTATAAAAATAGCTGATAATATCGAAAATAATCTACTCTTGGTGTAGTTAGATAAGTGTCAATATGAATAATATATTGATGCGAAAAAAAATTATTTAACCATCAGGTATTTATAGATGTTATAGCTGTCGAAAAGAAGATCACAAACCTTGTGGATCTGCTTGATAGAAGAGAAGAAGATAGCTGATATGGATAAGATGTCCTCTACACTGGAGAAAAAAATGGGCCTCAATGAAATCGCATCTAACGAAAAGATCGCAGCCATCGATATGCTAGAAGTGGAATGTAGTTTCAATACATATATGAAAGAAATTTAGGGTAGAAATAACAGGAAAAATAAAATATTAATATTTAGAGTAAGTAAAAATGATGGACAGTGAAAGGATGAGTTCAACAAAAACAGTGAGTTTGAGAACCTTATCAAAAGAATGATATGTGTAGATGTGAAGTTTGATATGAGAGGGAAACATTTATATAGAATTTGCAAATACTCACAGAATCAAATCAATCCAAGAGCCATACAATTATTTGAGAATGGGCAACAGGCGAAAAATCTGCACAGAACAATATCAATGGCTTTGAAGGACAAGACGAGTAGAGAGATATCACAAGTACTGAGATTCACTCCAGATCGGAAAAGCATGGAAAAAGAGGAACTGAAACTTCTTTATCCGGAACTGACGGAAAGAATCCTGCAGGGGAACCGCATCTCAGAATACAGTATCGACAAGAAAGACCAACAATAATAAGCAATGCAGGCTGGAAAGAAATCCAAAAGAGGAACAGATTACGATAGAAGAAAGAAGATTATTATATATTGTTAGAATGTTAGGAGACTCAAAACAAAGACTGAACTGTTTTTTTCGTTTACTTCAATTAATAACTATGTCTTGATTTCACTAACTGAACCTTACTGGGATCTAGAGTGTACTCTAATTGAATATTTGATAATAAATACATATACTATAGAGATGATATGGTGCGGCAAAGAGGTGTAGATACGCTGATTGCTATCAATACAAAACTAAAATCAGAAGAAGTATCTACAGCAAGACTGAAAGGGCTCTGTCCAAATATTACTATCAATGCATCCAAAGTGCCAGAGGAAAATTTCTCGCTAATGATAATTGTTATCTATATTCCACGTCAGTTAAAAATTGATGAATATGTTTTATTTACGGAAGATATGGAAATTTTAGGGACAATGAAATCAACGAAATTCTTGATTGCAGGTTATTTTAATACAGGTAAATTTATTTACTGTGATAGTGATGCTAATTCTGACCTATAATATAAATAGCTAAAAGTGATTGCTCATCAAATTCAATATTGGGCGGGTAAATATTTTTGACATTAAAAAAGGAGATTAGATCGGTTATGCAAGAAATAGCTCAAATGGATTGGTTTAAAGTATGAAAAATGAAATTAGAATTCCGGAGTTTTATGACAAATGAGGGTACTGAATTGCGTGAAGAAAATGAGATTGTTAGCGCGTTTGCACAATTTTTTATACAGTATATCTGGGAGAGCTCAATGATAGTGACATTGCAAATTCTTCCTAATGAAGGAGCTCATGATCTGTTGGGTAATAGAATGCTGATTCCTCCATCCCAATTGAAGAGTGCAATAAAAAGTCTATGCTGGTAGTGATATGATTTAGAGTTTTCTCGTAAAGTTTACTGTGTCCCAATTTATAAATATAATAGCTAAATCTGAAATAGTTACTTATAAGAGAAAACTGTAAAGCAAGAAAGAAGAAATGATCAATTTTCCTAAAAATGGATTAAAAATTTCCAATTAATTTGTTCACAACGATGTTAATATCAAGAGGATCTCTTACTTCTTCTTGCAGAATGCAGTTTGCAGTCCGACGGTAATCCTCATAGCGAACGTAATCCTGGTGCTACTAATTCTGAAAAACAACCTACTCGCCTGACCGGACTTCTACAGAGGAGCCTCCTTGTCACGCCAGGCCACGGTCTCCTGCTAGCAGACTTCCATCTATCAAATTACTTGGATATTCCCTTGCAGAACTTGGATATGTACGGCTCATTCCCCGCACAAATCAGAACCTTCGATTTGAATTTCAAAATTACATTTTGGCAGCTGGTAAACCAATTAGTTGGAGAGCAGATGGAAGGAGATATAGTCCCGTTCCAGCCCAAGAATATATTCTATTATCAGCACCAAATGGTCGAGTAGGCAGAAATCACCCAATCTTCCCACAAAGCTTTATAAAAGATTTTGCAAATTCCGATTCGCCACATGACAAATGTAAACGAAATTGCGAACGTAATCCTTCTTCTTCATCTGGCCGGCAAGATTCACCTGACAGATCTTCTACACTACATGAGTCTCCCATTCGTGCTCGGTCCGAGTCTCCTACTGGCAAGCCTCCTTCTGATAAAATACTTGGATATACAATGGAACAACTTGGATATGTTAGCTTTATTCCTCGCACAAATCAGAACTAGCGATTCGAATTTCGACGATACGCTTTTACGAGCGATACACTAATTCGAATGCATATAAATGAGAAGAAATATGTGTTTGGGCCAACCAGACAATATATAGTATCATCAGCATCCAATGGTGATGTTTTTGCAATATTGGATTATAGTGGAACTCTTCGTGGAATATATAGGGCAGATAAAACTCGTTGGCGAATAAAAATAAATATTATAAGTGGCGCAGTTGATAATATGACTCCTGATGAAAAGAGGGATTGTCCAGTGGGAAAAAATTTCCCAATGTTCCCAAACAGATTTATGAGATCATTATCAAATTACGATTCACTACAATCGGAACGGAATCCCAATAAGGGCCGCAATTCTCGTTATTCTTCTGTCTGACAAGATTCGCCTGACCGGACCTCTCCTGATGAGCCTGTTCTTGATGCAAGGTCCAAGTCTCCTCCGGGCAGGACTCCTTCTCATGAATTAGTACTTGGATATTCACTTACAGAACTTGGATATTTGGCTCGTCCCTCAGATAAATCCGAACCGTCAATTTGAATTTCGAAGATACGTTTTTCCTCCCACTAAAGGAATTCAAGTAATGTTAGGACATGGAAAATTTATGCCCGTGTCAACCCGAGAACATATTGTGTTATCAACATCCAATGGTGACGTTTTTGCAATACTGGAGTATACTGGGATTCTTCGTGGAACATATAAGACGAATAAGGCTATTAATTGGAGTTATTCGAGAATAAGAATAAACATGGTACGCGGTGAAGTTGAGTATATGACCGCATTTGAAATGAAGGAATGCCATGTAGGCAAAAGTTACCCAATCTTCCCACGTTTGTTTAATAGAGTTCTTACAAATGAAGATTTTCTACGGCATGTGTATCATTAATTCAATGGAAAAAAGATAAACTATAACATAATATTATTTGTGATGTTAAGTCGTTTAAAAATTAAAATTAAAGATTTAAATGCAACGTATTTTGGTTATCAACGCTTTTTTCTTTTATCCTTTGCCAATCCCGATAAATACATGCAAACTTTTTTTTTCTACTTCAAATTCAGAGTGTTACACGATTTTGAATTTTCAACCCAAATTTGGTGAAAACACCATATAATCCCCATCACTAACAGAATTTTCTTGATGTTTACATCCTTAGCATATAATTTCTAGGAGTTTTCTTAAGAATGAAAAACGAACCAAAATTTCAAAAGATTTCGATTGATCCTCATTGTCTCCGTCGGCAACCAAATTGAAACACACTTTTTAACTTTCGAAGATATTTATTTTTTAGTATTTCCGAACAGCCTCCTTTCCTTCACGCAACGACAGACGCAGCAAGATGAAATAAAATAGCGTATTACAGATAACTTGCAGAAAGCAATTCCTAATTGATTTTAGATTCTGTCTTTTTAGACATTATTTTTATTGAAGTTGCAGCTGATGTGATGAAGGGCTTTTAAATTTCTATTTTTTCAAATTGCATGCTTCTTTAATTTTGTTTTGTATTCAATTTGCAGGGTTCTTTTCAAGCGAAAAAGGATTGAATGAATGATAATGAGGATGTTCATCAAGTGACCAATCTTCTGTACGTGCATAACCTGAAGTTGTATGCTAGTTTAGTTCATGAACTGCAGCAGTGATCGATGTCACAAAGCAGTTTTTCAATTATATCCACATGGAGTCCGGACTAGATAAATGCAGAACAGTGCATCTAATCAGAGGGGAATTAGGGACCGCAGAGTAAGAGAAAGATTTCGAAAACGACATCGAGGCCATGGCTGAGGGCGAAACATATAAATATGTGGGTATTCTTGAATCTAAGGGTATTTAGCCGCATCTTGACTAGACGACCCTCAATGTGTCCTAAGATGAGACCTTTAATATCAGGGCAGAATCCATAGTTGAAGAGACGGAAGGATTCATCATTGCGATAGGGGGCAAGTTTGTCAGCAACAGGAATTGTCGCGAACACGGGTTACATCAAAACGTGTTTGACGGATGCAGATCATGTGGAGATACCAACGAATTCATGGAGCACATTACTGATGGCTGTCGCGTAATGTCTTAGAGGGAATATATGCAAAGGCATAATGATGTAGCAGGCATTATAAATCAACAACTTACCTTAAACCTAGGAATCTTAAAAAAATGTATGCCTTTCCATAGATTTCCAATTTTCCATTAGAATTCCAATGCCCTTTCTAGACATAAAAGATTCCATCTTATATTGGGATGTTACTATCCAATCAGATCATTAGATCCGGGCCAATCGACCTGATTTAGTGGTGCGAGAAAAAAAGGTGGAGGACCATATGGAGGAATGTGAGTCATGCATCTATTCCTCCCATTGTGATATCGGCTACAGGCAATGTGCACGCAAGGAGTACTGAACATTTTGAACATTTAGGAGGCAGGAAGGTATTGACAATAGCGCATTGTAAGAAACTTTCTAGACCATCAGGAAGCAAGCGACTAAAAACCTGTCTAGTTTCACATGGTAGCTCTAAGAAAGCATCAAGGGGTGACTTATAACAGCCTAATCTCATCAGTCACTCGACTTCCTCCGTAGCTACGATCTATAACTGGGTTCACCCGAGTAAAAGTTTTGAATAGAATAAATAATAAAAAATAATAATCGAATAATTAAATGCCAGTTTACTATAACTCAGAAGTTTTATTTCTATTTTTTCCGAAAAAATTGGAAAAAGAATTACTTGTTGAAAATTCTGTAAACAATTTAAGTTTTTTGAACAATATGTATTCGTTGCAAATCGTGCATTATTTTCGGGAATTATTGTTAAAGTTCTTAAATTTTAATAGCGATATTTTTTGTAAAGAACAATTTTCATTTCTTTAAAATTTAATATCACCTTCTTCTTTCCATAGGAAAGTTGGAGAAATTTATGTTTTGGTTAATCTCTTACACAATATAATTTATTAATAAGTATGTTCTTATTTCAACGAAGCTCATCCGTATAAAAGAATTTTCTGTAACAAAACTGAACACAAATTGTTGAAAAAGATAATTATTATGGAAAAAATTAGAGTAATTTCTCCGATTAGAAAATACTGAACAGTTAGAGGCAGACACTCAAGTTCAACTTTCAAGAATTTCGTTTAATATTTGGCAAGAAGTTCAGTTTCTTACCAAAAAAAGACAAATTTAAAATAAAATATATAACTTTAGAACAAAATTGTTGAAATTTTAATTAAAAAAGATTAATTTTCTACCAGGAGTCAAATAGGTTAATTCACAGTTTAAAAAATTAATTTGGAACAAAATAATTAAATTTCAAACGAAATAGGTGGATTTTCAATTGATGAAATTAATTTTTAATAGATAGTTCAGCTTTAAGCTTGAAAAATTCGATTTTTTCAAATAACTCGCAAAATTTACATGATCCTACCCCTGTACCTTTTCTAATTTTTGTATAATTTTTTTAACTCAAAGCCAAAAGCTTGAAAACTGAAATTTTTATTTTATTTTCGTTTAACATATTTTCAAAAAATTATTTATTGTAAACATTTTTCCGCCCTTCGAAACTTTTGATTTTGACGGTGAAAAAGAAGGTACATGTATTTTATCAGTCCATTACCCAATTATTTATTTCGCATTGATTTTTATATTCTCACTATTTATGATTGAGAAAGTATTAGAATTGTCCGAAATTTGAGACCACAGTTTTCTAGCGGATCTCCACGTTTCGAGGCGCCCTGAATCCGAAAATTATGTTTTTGCGATGGTGTCTGTCTGTCTTTCCGGCCGTCCGTCCGTCTGTCCGTCCATAAACAGGATAACTGTCGAAAAAATTAACTAATCAAATCGATCTTTGGCACACTTTTTAGGTCCTAATAGAAAGGACGAGTTCGTTAACGAGTCATTTTGGATAAAAATTCAAAAAGTGAGCGCATTTAAAAAAATGTTGAGACCCTTTTTTCTGAATTTGAAAATTCTATGTCCGGATATTTATAGCATTAAAATACGAAAAATTAATCCATATGACTTTTTTCGATAAAACAAAAATTCTCAGAGTTATAGTATTTAAACATTTTTTGTAGTCAAACTATATGCAGCATACGAAAAAAGATGATTTAGCAAAAAATGTGCTCCCAAAAAGGATCTACAGTTTCGTTCAGAATCGCTTCTTGATAGAATGCGTACTTTTTGTTTTATCCGTCAAAAATAACATTTAAAATAAAAAAATAAAGAAAAATGTGTGGAAAAACGACGAAAGTTACGAAAAAATATTGAACAAAACCTGTTTATAAATGGTCTTCAAAAATCGAGCGCGCAGCGCAAGTTTCACGATGTGGATGTGTTTATAATTTTTTTTCAAGCAAGGTATAAACCTTAAAGACTATAATTTCTTATTCCTTTTCGTTCATTATATTTTATATTATTCGGACAGTACAAAATAAAACACACACATTTATCAGAGTATGGAACTTTATTTATTTTACATTAATTTTTTATTGTAGATTGAGACGATTTAAAGAACTATTCTTTTCGCACATTTTTTGGCACATAGATAGTCTTAATTAAATTTTTGAATGAAATTTGAAGATCCTTTTGGTGATGAAGGATTTTGTTGTTGTTAATATTTTATCCTATATTGCGCATTTTAGGAAGAATAATTCTTTTTAATAATATTTTTATGATTAATATAAAAAACATGTATGTCTTCAAAGTAAAATCCATCGGCTAATTTCTTAGAAAGATGACTTGTAGACAGAAAACGAAGAAAGAAAGACGTTTTAATCAATAAGTCCGAAAACGTCAAATTTTGATGAATTCGGCGAAACTTAAGTCTCATATCAAACCAATACCTTCCATTTGAAATTGGAATGTCGTAATTATAATGCTCTTAATATAAAGTGGAAGGCGGTATAATTATCTGCGAAGGACAATCTTGACAACAACGTCGTTATTCCACATGTATGTGAGATAAGGGCTACTTATGTATATATTTTTATTCTGATAATTCAATGGAATATTTCTTAAATACGGTTGTTAGCTAAATTCCAAAATGAAGCATTAATAAATATTTTGCGCTACTTTGTAAAAATGAAGATGCTCTATACATTCGTTCTCACCTTGGCAGTCACCTTTAATTATATTGGTAAATATAATAATATTTCTATAATTCTTATTTCGCATTTTATGTAAAAATTATGACGTCATAGATATACGTGGCCACTACATACCTATGCACTTAAAAATCGACAGTTGCTATCGATTCCTACGATTCGGACTGAAAATATACAGTCACCATTAATCTCCCTCTTCACTCCCCTTAGAGCATAATATAATATGAAGCTTACTAAGCCACATGGAAAAGTTCTATGCAGAGAGCTCTGCGGATCTTCCATATAGAAATTCTGAAAATATTTCTTCATACTAATTTTGAACTAAGTTTGAAATCCTATGATTAGCTACGTTCTCAAAAATTACACTTCGGACGTAACAACCTTGCACCAGACATTCGAACAACATTTGCTTTGAGAAAGTTATTCAACCCATGTTAAAACTTCGTACCCACTGTTTTTAGAGAACTCCAGTCACTTGAGTAAGCTCCTCGACGATAAATGATTGACCCTAATACTATAGGTGCAATAAACAAATCTTCTTCTAGGTCCTCCAGGATACGAGTTTAAGCATATGCATTAGGCTTAGAAAACACATTTTCGAAGAAATATGGTTTTGAAATTACTTTTGGGTCCATGAGTCAAGCTCCCAATTGCAGGTACCCTTAAGCAGTGTAAAAAACCAGACTTCCGCAAGAAACTAATCCAGGAAACCTGAACTGCTGTAGGAGCCAGAATTCCCCAAAAAGTATTGTTTTCGACCGCTAGGGCATTGGATGTAACACATTTTCTCGAGAAAACAAATTGAGAGACCTTACAGAACTGTAAAAATCGGACTTCCCCAAATTCCATACTTTTTCACACCTAGAGCTCTGGATTGAATTCATGTCATTGAGGAACTAATTCCGACATGCTTAAGTATTATGAAACCCAGAATTCCCAGATGAAGATGTGTTTTCTAAACCTGGGGCTCTGGTTCAATCTTGTATCATCTAGAAACCCACTCCAGTGAACTTAATGTACTAAGAAAATCAAGCCTTCATGAAGAAGTCTTGTTTTCTTATACCTTAGGCATGTGTTTGATCTCCATGTAGAAGATGTGTTTTCGGCATCTGGTGCAGAAGTTCGATGACAGGAATTCAAACTGCGGATAAATTTTACTCGAAGTTCGTTTAAAAGTTAAGACATTCTGGGAACATGCTATTTTCAGAGTTGGTGTAAGGTTTTGACGTGAGTAACAAATGTTCCTTTTGGGACTTTCAAGTTGTTACCGAGTGTACTGGTTATTATAAATATATTGAGTAAATTAAAAATCAATGAACTCTGGCAGAAAATTATATAAGGAAAAAGAAAAAATTGGGAATTTCCTTGAGAATAAAAATACAGCAGAAATAGATTCTAAGCGTTGTTTTCGTACAATATTTTGTTTTGAAATATTGTTTATTGACATCATAATAATTTGTAACCCAAAATGTGACTAAAATTGCGTCGTAAATAGTTATTATATTTAAAGACTATTTCGCACAATTTTGATGGAATTTTCAGAATGATACTTTCCGCGAAGAAACATTGAATTCAGATTAAAGATATAACACATAAATGTTCTTTAAAAAAAAGAACGATCTATTTATTTTTGCAGAATGCAGTTCACAATTCTACAGAAATGCTCATAGTAGAAGTATTGTATTATCAACAACCAATGGTGACATTTTTGCAACATTAAGAGATAGCGGTGTTCTCCGTGGAATACATAGAAAAAAAGCCATAATCCGAGAGCAAAAATGAACATGATAAGCGGTTCAATTGAAACCTTGACCCCAGAGGAAATG
>JAWWLR010042548.1:0-10091 GCA_035041075.1 Acraspis erinacei | reverse complement strand
CAAAAAACATTTCGTTCGAGTTATTCCACCAACCCTCGCCCCCCAGCGCGAAAGTCATTAACCGCGTGATGTCGACAAAACCCATGTAGCCACAATTCGTTGCTCCCGAAACACCCTGTAGTCACATCCACGTGGACATTGTCGGCCCCCTTCCTGAGTGCGATGTTTATAAATACTAACTCACGATAATCGACCGCCTCTCTCGATGGCCGGAGGCTATCCCACTACGAAACATTGAGACCGCCACACGATGGACCTTCTACGATGGTTGGGTCACACGATTGGGGTCCCCGCGGATCCTGTCACTCGTTCAGGGTCGACAATTCGAGACGCGCTTTTCCGAATTGCTCTTTAAACTCATCGGATGCTCTCGAATTTGAACCACTCCCTATCATCCCGCGTCCAATGGCATGATAGAACGTTTTCACCGCGCACTAAAAGCGGCAATCATATGCCAGGCCACCCCTAACTGGACGCTCGTATTGTCGACCGTCATGCTCGGACTAAGAACCAGCATTCTTGACTGTGACCGGTACACCGTAGAATTTCTCTGCGGAACAACCCTTCGTATTCCAGGCGAGTTCATTATTCCCGAAGATCTCACCTCGGATCCACAGGCCCTTCTGGACGAATGCCGAGTCCACATGGAAAACGTCAAACCCATTCCAGTCGAGTATCGACACAACCGGATATGCTTTGTATCAAAAAAATTAGCCACCTGTTAGCACGTATTCCTACGTGTTGGGGCCGCGAGGAAGTCACTCGAACCTGCATACTCCGGACCACGTCGGGATATCCAACGGATAGAAGACCGCGTTATAAAAATGGATGTCGACGGTGCCGCAGGTGGGTGTCACTAGAAAACGTCAAACCAGCTTTCATCTTAGGTGATTCTATAGCTCCAGAAACACGGGATGCACAACCTACGACCTATGTGCCGAACGCAGATAAATCTACGACCTATGTTCTTCCAGAGAGCGAAACTGCGACCCCGTCTGACAAAAACACGTCACTCAATCAAACAAGAACCGATCTTGTTCAAAGATCTCATGTGGTCCAAAAATTACCTGCGCCGACAGGTCACCCTCGCTCTCAGCGACCCATTCTCTTGGTCCTGTGAAACGTCGCGAACAAAAGGGAGACTTTAAACCGTAAGACTGACAGTCAAACCAACACGTCACATACTTACTTAAATTGTAGTGTAAACCAAAGTATTCCTTATAAGACTTACCTGCCATATTATATGTCAAACCACTAGAAGGTTAAGTATTACTTAGTCTAAACGATTTCTTTTTTATATATCGCTCTTCATCTTAAAGCCACATGGCGAGTCAAATTCATACTGCAATTGAAATTTTACATAACAAGAATTTGAAACACAGGAAGCTCAACATTGTAAGATCCAAAACTGCCTCTAAATATAAAAAAAAAGAAATCGACTATTGTCTCTCACTATCTGTCATCTCTAATTAACGACTTTTAACTAATCAACACAAAGATTATTTTGCGTTAGCATACTTTATACTATGACATTTTATATATCTGCGATTTTTTTACATATACAACGTTACAAAACCGTCTTGACTATATATCTTAAAATTAATTCGAATTAACTAAATATGTATATAGGCCTAAAGGTGCTTTTATAATATCGATTAATTCACGATTAACATAGGCAATTAATGCCACTCAATGGAATTTTATCAACGTATAAACCTTGCAACCATTTTTAATTAAGAATAACTACATGCCTCACATTACGTATTTGTTCGAATTAATATCGTAAATACTAGAGGGAGAGTGTATGGGGAGCGACCAAGTTGCCGCTACGTGCCTGGTCGACTGCATGTTCATTGCGCTTACGCGACGATTCTGGCGACTCTCTCACCATGCTACGGACATGGCGCAAGCAATCTTTACGGACCCGTCTCATAGGTTCCACGCATGTGTTTGGTCCACCTAAGGTTAGTAATAGAATGCCTTGCTAACTCTGAACTCGCGGGTAAAGATATCTATAGATTTAAATACGCGAAACTACTTAACAACGCATTGAAGAATTCCATCGTAGACGTTAAAAGCTCCGGATTCGGTAAAATTTCTGTTATGGTAAACTCAACCCGCGAAGCCAATATAATTCTAAGCGACAAATCCCTTAAGAACATAGCTTTGAGGGAATCCACCCCATCATACTTTGTCGCATGTCAGGATGTCATTGGCGGTATCCCTCTCGATTTATCACAGAACGAAATAAAAGGCAACGTAGTTATCTTCAGTAGTAGCCATTTACAACGCCTCAACAAATGTAGAGCCTTACGTCTCACGGGTTAAAATCTGCTGGAAATGTCTCCGATATGGACATATCAGCAAACAGTGCTGCTCAAAAGGTCGCTGTAAACGTTGCGGCGAAGACGCCCACACCGACGCTTCCCCCTGTCCTAACGCGAATGGAACCCCTAAGTACGTACACTGCTCAGTTCCTCACGTACCAAATTCTAGAAAATGCCAGGAACAATATTCCCAGGGGACGTTCGCTACTATGCCATTCACAACTGGCTAACATTCATGGAGGCTAGAGCCATCCACAGACCCAGGAAAACCGACAAACAACCTAATCATGACTCCCGCTTCAACGCGAACAACTACCCTGGACTCAGAAATGTTCCTCTCCCGATCACTTCCGCGTACTTTTCCCCGTTAGTTTTCTCAGAAGCCTTGCGCACCTCTGCCAAATACTTACCACCCGTAGCTCAGTCAATTCTCCTTCCCCCTTATGATCCCTACAGAATTTAAAAATACACAGTCTCATCGGACCGAATCCACCAATATTTGCATGAACGGAGCTTCGAACCCTCCCTTCTCATCCCTGTATCACACAAGGATGCTAAGCTTCCATCCTAATGGCTTTGCCCTGCACCTTTCAGGGGCACTTAACAAAGGAAGCACCTCTGCTTCCCCTAATCAACCAGAATGTATGAACAATCAGAATTGTAGCCCTCCCCAACAGGCCTACACTACTTTAACTCATTCTTCCCTCCCACATTACCCTCCCCCCTACAGACACCCTAGTCCCCTCCTCATCTTCGAAATTACTTACAATTATTGGCAATTTACTTTTAATGCTCACTAATTTCATCACCGTTCTTTCCTCTGACAATTACCCAAAAACAGAGGAATGCCACAACTTAATTAACTCCCTTTAAGTAAGCATCTCCTCTCTCTCGTCAAATCTGTTACAGCCTTAGTATGGTACAGGTCGATGGTTTGCGATTTATGCCATGAAACTGTTGCGGCGTAACTAACAAAAGAAGTGATCTCGCGACTATTTCGAAGGACTTTGACATTCTGTTACTTTGTGAAATATTTCTAAAGCCTGATAAATCATTTTCTATAAATAGAGATTTTAACAATATTAGAGCTGGCAGGGCTGCCAACAACAGCGGTGGTTTATCAATTGCAATAAGAAGGGTACCTTCTCAAGGGTATCCTCTGTATTTAATATTGAAAATAGCCTAGAAACTCTTTGCGTATCTATTGACACTTCACTTGGTCAACTTCTTATCGTTTCCGTTTACAGGGTCCCCTCTGCGGGCGAAAGAATCTCAGAAAATACCTGGAAAAGATTTTCAGAATCAATTAACGATGTCAATTCGAATAACATTCTTATTGGCGGGGATTTTAGTTCACATCACAGCCTATGGGGTAGTATCCGGGTAAGTCAAAATGGCGAAGCACTTTGTGCAGCCCTTGATGATTTAGACTTTATTTCTTTAAATAATGGGAAGTCAACTTATGATAATCGTCCAGATTAATCTCCCTCGATTCTGGACCTTACTTTTATAAGCCCTCAACTTTTTACGTTTTGTGCACATATGTATGGGACGACGTCCTAGGCAGCGATCATTACCCAGTGGTCACTAGGCTGGGTGCGCAAGTACCGATTTCCAACTACTATTCAGGCAAATATAAATTAAAAAGAATTAAATGGCCGTCCTTTTCTTCCAATTCAAAAAATCTCGTAGAATCCAGGGCGACTGACATTCTTCCACCGGCATCGGGTCCCATCTCTTGCTACTATTCTTTTATTGAATGCATAGATGAGGCTATCTTGTCGTCCGGAGTACTCTCAGCCACTTCCAAACCAGTAATCTATGGCCACCCATTTAAATAAAAATCTATCGTTACAGCTCCTTGGGGAAATGAGACATACGACAATGCTATTAAGGATAAGCGTAAAGCTTCTATCAAATTTAGAAAATGATCTAATTATCCTAACTATTTAAATTATAAAAGACTTACAGCTAAAGCTAAACGCACCCTCAATGAAACCAGGGGTTTTTGCGACTCGCTTGATAGAACATCATCTATCGCCAGAATATGGAAAGTCATTAAGTTATTTAAAAATAGATTCACTCAGCCAGCAAACTCGTCCTGCTCGGCAGATAGGAGCGTGATTTCAAAATTATACGATCTCGCAGTTGAGAAGTGTCCTTATACTCTCTTCCCTGATAAGTTCCCCAGTGACTTTAGGATCAACCAGTTCCTTGAGGCTCCATTCACCGAAAATTAACTCACTATAGCCATTTCTCCCTTGAAAATATCATTAATCACTTTCCTTCTGAAGCGAATACCATTGTTTTAAAAATTTAAAACGACATCTTTTTGTCTGGCTCCTTTCCACCTCACTAGAACACCTTTTTGGTATTTTTCATTTTTAAGTCAACACCAGGCAAATTTGGACCGATATCCTTAGCCTTCTGCTTATGCAAGTTAATGGGAAAACTAATTTACAATAGACTTAATTGGTACTTTGAGTAAAACTTTTATCTGTCCGAATTTTGTATACACAATTCGGTTTCCGAAAAAGTAAATCTTTCACTAGGTCTTTTGTAGACCTAAAATGGGCCTTTCTCAGCGTAATCTTCCAAATTTATTGGAAGATCTTAGAGATTTAGGCGTACCTAAAAAAATAGCTAAATTTTTCTACAACTCTATTTCGTGCAAGAAAATTTATTTCAATATCATGTATTCAGTTTATACTCGCAAGCTCTTTCGACTTTTGCTGGCGGGGTGTGTCATATTCGAATTTGGAGATGATACTGTAATTTAACTTAGACCCAGTCACCCCGCACTTTGCATCACATCTCCCCAACAATGCTTAAATGCATTTGCAGAATTTTCATCGTAACACGGATTAGAAATTTCCCCTGAGAAAACAAAATTAATTCTTATTAATAAAATAAAATTGAATTTGGATGACCCCATATATACCTTAAATCTTAATAACTGTTTCATTAAGCCCTCGTTGCTCATCAAATTTTTAGAAATCATTCTGGATTACTCAGAAAACCCCTAAAAATCGTAAGAGTCATGAGAGGCGTGTGGTGGGGAGAACACTTATATACTCTCGTTACGATTTATGACAATTTGTTGTTTAGTTAAACAAGTTGTTCAGTTTACGGTTCTCATATTTACACATTCCAAAACCATACATTCTTTGACAAACTAGACAAAATTAGACACCAAGCCCTGAGATTAGCATAGGATATTGGACAAGTATCCCCATAAATGTAATTTTAGGAGAAACATGTGAATCCCCCCGTAAATTTCGATTTAGTTTTCTAGCCAAACAATATATCGTAAAGATGTTCTCAAATCTTAGTCACCCCCTAACAAACAAGATTCAGGATCTTTGGAATAGCACCCATGAAAAAAACCCTCATGGAGTCACAGACAGTTTTACACTCATAGCTGCCTTTAAGAAGACCCGGAATCTTATACCCCAAATACGCAGATCATTCGATCATCCCCTCTTTTAATTTACATACGGTGATCGTACTTTCTCTCCTCATATAAATGTTCAAATAGGATTTCTAACATAAAATTCTTCTGACCTACCATCATTCTTCCAAAATGCTATTGAAGAGTTTGGAGACTCCTTGATTTTCTATACAGGCGGCTCGAAGTCTCAAGATGGCAAGTCTGCGGGCTGTGCCTCGGTTTCCCCCGCTGGGAAATTTACACATTCATGACAAATTAATTACTCTGCATCCATTTTTTCTATTGAAGCAATAGCCATTCTATATACTCTAGATTTCATTATAAAGCATAAATTTAAAAAAGTTGTTATTTCTAAGGACTCGTTAAGTGTCCTAGAAAGTGTCTCTTCACCAAATCCCATAAAATTAAAGCTCACCTTATCTTCCTAATCAGAAATCGTCTTGTCTCCCTTAACGCGCTTAAATGTATTATTATCCTAGAATGGGTACCAGACCATAGCTGGCTAAATTTTTCTACTATTTTTTGGCTTTCCAATGTGATATGAAATACTTTTGTAAAATCAACACTTATTTTAAAAAGCAAACCACTGTGCTACAAAGACGTATGAGAAAAAGAAACGGCCTAGATGGAAAATCCTTATAAAATGGTACTTTTTAGCATCATTACTTCTCGCCGCCTCTAAATATTACAAAAATAACACCCGTAATGTATAAGCTAAAATCGCAACATCTTTTATCAAAATTATTTTCCAGCCTATGTATGTATCTTCAAAGAATATAATTCAAAATAATGTTTTGAAATAGTTATTAAAACTATTTTTAAATAAAAGTTCAAATAATTTTAAACCCCTAAAAAGCACTCGTGTGACTAGGGATGCAAGAGATCTACATGTATGTTGTGAAATACATTTACCTTTTATCTGTGTAATAACCTATGAGAACCATTTTCCCAAATCACATTCACAAAAAATGCATCCGTTCTGTACATAATTGTCACATAAAACCAAGTCGCAAGTTTTATTATCTCCTTGAAATACAGTATTTCTTCTAATAAACATTCAAGATTCCAACTTGTGAAAATTCGATTTTTTTAAGGTAGTTCGGTTTCTTAATTTTTCCAGCGGGTTACCATGGTAAGGATTCATGTTTCAACTACCCCACGAAACCACTCCTAACGTTAAATATGACTAAATTTGATGAGAAGACCTTTGAGAATGTTTTCGACTCTGCAACTATCGAAACTCGTCAAATTTCGAACTTATCCAGGTAGATCAGTCACCTTGTTTTTTGACAGACCCAATGATCTAAGGTATGAAACTCTAGCATCCCCAAAATAATACCCTTGCAGTGAACTTGGTCTGAATTTGATTAGTGGTAGAATATGTACATTTTGGGCACCTGCCTTAGTAAAACCCATACTAGTTCGACCTTATACAGGTAGATCGGTCAAATTATTTTTTTATAGTCTCAATGCTGTAAGGAATCAAGTTTTAGTATCTTTAAAAAACTAGCCTTATCGTGAAATTGGTCTGAATTTGATTGGTGGTAGACTATGTATATTTCTGAACACCAGCATTAGTGAAACCCATACAAGGTATGAGTTCCACTAAGCTGGTTGTCCAAAAATGTGCATAGCCTACCATCAATAAAATTAAGACGAATTTTACGATAAGGGTAGTTTTTTGGGTATACTAAAACTTGATGCCTTACAGTATAGGGTCTATAAAAAAAATATGTGACCGATCTACCTGGATAAGGTCGAACTTGTATGGGTTTCACTAAGGTAGTTGTCCAAAATGTACATATTTCACGTTAGAGGTGGTTTTCTGGGATAATTGGTACATAAAGCCTTACCATGTTAACCCACTGGAAAAATCCAGAAACCGAAAACTACTTTATTAAAATCGAATGTTCACAAGTTTGAATCTTGAATATTTATTAGCAGAAATACCACGACCCTGTATTTCAAGATAATAATAAATCGGCGACTTGGTATTATGTGACAATTATTTACAGAACGGGATGCATTCTTTTTTCTGAATGTGATTTGGACAAATGGTTCTCATTAGTTATTATACCGATAAAAACCAAAATGTATATTACAACAAACATGTAGATCCCCAGCATCCCTAGTAGCACGAGTGCCTTTTAAGGTTTTAAAATTATTTCAAATTATATTTAAAAACAGTTTTATTAACAATTTGATAAAATTGTTTTAGAAGAAGTCTGCTCTCAAAAAACTTTCAATCGGTCTGAAGATTTAGATTGTTCGTTATATGAACATGGACTGTAATTAAAACATAAACAAAAAATTTCGTTGATATACTAACTACTTAGTTAAGGGCAAACTGTTTTGTTAAAAATATATTTTTTTTAATAATTCATTGTTCTTGTTCAAAAAACTCTTAATTTGCTTTACAAAATTTAACTATTTTATTAAAAAATATGTTTTATTTTTTGCTTCAAAATTCTTTTTTTCGTGTGATAGAACATTAATCTTTTTCTTGACTAATTCATCTTTTCGGTTGAAAATTCAGTTCTTAGGTTGAAAATTTACCAAGTATTGGGTAAGAAACTTCTTAAACTCAGAAATTGTTGTCAAAATTCATGTATTGCGTTAAAAATTAATCTTCTTTGTTGAAAATTCATTATTTAGTTGGAAAATTAGTTTCTTTTTTTAAATAAAAATAAATGTTTTAAACTAAAAATTGAACTATTTAATTTTTGGCCTAAAATATTGATCTTTTTATATTCTAATCAGAGATGGTATTAGATTTGTGTAAAAAAAGACATTTGTGTCAAATATCCAAACTTGGAGACCACCCGAATCCGAAAACCCGGTTTTTACGAATGTGTCTGTCTGTATGTATTATTGCATGTATGCATATCTGGCTGTCTGTCTATGAGCACGAATACATTTGAAAATATTAATCTATTAGATTGTAATATGCTTTCGATACATGTATAATTGTTTGTTTTGTTTTTTGTTGGTTCTGAATAAAATAAGTTTTCTAATATTATAAAAATAAAAATATACAGTCAAATCTAGTTACTTGTGAATAATTGCAAACAAAATTCAGAATAGAACATAAATCAATTGTTTGAAGAATAATGTAATATAAAGACCACGAATAGTTCGAATACTGGTTTACAAAATGGCCTTTAGTTATCCGTAATTTCTCTAATCTCGTCAGTTTTCTTCCCTTTTTTATTAATAAAAAATAAAAATATATTTCGATATGATTACTAACCTTAGAAATTGTGTAAGACAACATTACATCACTATTGCACTAATAAAATTCGTTGCCGAACACTGTAGGTAAATTTAATTTAATTTTCCCTTGTTTTCTTGACAAACACATCTTTTGTAACTACGGTGCTTAGTTGATGTTGTCAATGTTGGAAAACGACTGAAATTGGAGATTTTTCTGTAAAGATTTTTTTGTCAAGAAAACGAGGGAAAATTAAATTAAATTTACCTTGTATCTATGTATGTATATTTAATCTCTCCCTTTTCCGGATTTGAGGGCCTCCGCTCCCTGTACATATATTTACAGTTCCATCCTTAGTATAACTTAACTACTACTTATATTCTACTATTCGACCTTACTTAGTACGAATAAAAAAAACAAAAGCAATATTAAGTCTCAAAACGAGCAGTCTTCTAGGGCTTCCGTTTCTTCTTACCATAAAAATACATTTTACATAGAATTGAAAACAAATTTTTTCTTTTTACTGCCCTTTCTCAGGACTACCCGTTTGGCTCTGCCCTATTCCCTTGCTTTCCCTTACTTCTTCCAATTTCTTCATCCACATAACTCTCTGTCTCATCCACGCTCAAATGTCCATCTTCCTCTCCTGTATATCTCTCTAATACATGCGCCCATGCCACCATTTCGTATCCACATACTCTACATATATTATCCTCTTCATCCATCCAACATCTGCACGTTCTCACTCCTTCTCCCATTCTAAACCGTACCATTTTTTCCCTTCCAAATTCTTCTCTTAACATGTATCCTGGACAATTCCGGCTAACCCTCATTACCCATCTCTAAAAACGCTCATGCATGCTCCCTACTTTCCTATGTTCCTTCCATGCTCAGATCTCCACTCCCTAACACAACACAGCCCAGACCAACGCATCAAACAACCAGACCTTCATTCTCCAATCGTCCTTGAACCTTCTCTTTCCTATCTCCCATACTTGGACCATCACTATACTCGCACATTCAATTCTTTTCCACACCTGCAGCTCGTTTCCCCCTTCTGCCTCAAACCAAAAACCTAGGTAACAGAACTCCTCCACAACTT
>JAWWLR010042441.1:0-10095 GCA_035041075.1 Acraspis erinacei | reverse complement strand
GGGGCCCCTTCCCTTTCGAAGCGGAACATACCAATTCATGAAACATCGCAGATTAACACAGGGAGGGGGTGAAGCCCCCTCCCCTTTTCAACTGAGAAACATTCATTCGATAGAATCATGTGGGGCGCTTCCCCTTTTCCAATTAAAAAATAAACCATTCTGTGGGAAAATCTGCAACCCCTCCCCTTTCCAACTCAAAATTATACATTTAGTTAATTAAAATGGCCGCTATTTTGTAATTAGGATAACCGCCATTTTGTAATTAAGATAACCGCCATTTTGTAATTAGGCCACTCCCCTCCCCTTTAGGCCACGCCTCTCGACCAATCACAGGCCGTCCTATAGCCCAGGTTATCTACTGCTATCAAACTCTCCGTTGGATAGCAACGTAGTGATATTTAAGTGCTAATATATTCTTTTAAACTATATTTTGTTCCTGGTAATTGTGAACAAAAACATGTAGCAATGGTGGTTTCAGGAGACAGGTATTTAAAACTCGGAAATTATAAGTGCTATCAAATTCTCCTTTTGATGGGAATTTCGTGATATTTAATTGCTAATATATTTTAAAAATACTAAATTTTTTGCCCAGCATTATGATCAAAAACAGGTAGCAATGGTGGCTTCCGGATACCGGTATTTAAAACCTCGGAAATTATACGTCCTATCAAATTGTCCTTTGGATAGGAATTTAGAGCTATTTAAGAGCTAATATATTTAAAAAAAAAAACTAAATTTGTTGGCCGGCAATTTTGAAGTAAAACATTTAGCAATGGTGGTTTCAGAAAACCGGTATTTAAAACTTGGAAATAATTAGTGATATCACATTATTTTTTGAATAAGGATTTACTGCTGTTTAAGTGCTAATATAATTTGAACAACCTAAATTTTTTGCCGGGTAATTCTGCACAAAAACATTTAGCAATCGTGGCTTCAGGATACAAGTATATAAAACTCTGAAATTATAAGTGCTATGAAATTCTCCTTTGAATAGAAATTTCGTGCTATTTAAGTGCTAATATATTTTTAAAAAACTAAATTTTTTGCCCGGTAATTTTGAACAAAAACATGTAGAAATGGTGATTTCGGGACACCGGTATTTAAAACTTGGAAATAATTAGTGATACCAAATTATTCTTTGGATAGGAATTTGGTGCTATTTGAGTGCTAATATATTTTGAAAATCTAAACTTTTGCTCGGCAATTTTGAACAAAAGCATGTATCAATGACGGCTTCAGGACACTGGTATTTAAAACTCGGAAATTATGACTGGTATAAAAATCTCATTCGGATAGGAATTTAGTGGTATTTAAGTGTTAATATATTCTGCAAAAACAAAATTTTTTTCCAGGTAATTTTGATCAAAAACATGTATTAATGGTGGCTACAGGAGACCGGTATTTAAAACTCGGAAATTATTAGTGCTATAAAATTCTCATTCGGATAGGAATTTAGTGATATTTAAGTGCTAATGTATTCTGCAAAAAGAAAATTTTGTGGTAATTTTGATCAAAAACATGTAGCAATGGTGGTTTCAGGAGACCGGTATTTAAAACTTGGAAATAATTAGTGATATCAAATTATTCTTTTGATAGAAATTTAGTGCTATTTAATTGATAATATATTTTTTAACTAAATTTTTTGCACGGTAATTTTGAATAAGAACGTGTATTAATGGTGGCTTCAGGAGATCAGTATTTAAAACTTGGAAGTTATAAGTGCTATCAAATTCTTCTTTGGATAGGAATTTAGTGATATTTAAGTGTTAATATATTTTGAAAAAACTAAATTTTGTGCCCGGTAATTTTGAGCAAAAACCATATAGCAATGTTGGTTTCAGGATACCGGTATTCAAAACTCGGAAAAAATAAGTGCTATCAAAATCTCCTTTGGATAGGAATTTAGTGATATTTAAGTGTTAATATATTTTGAAAAAACTAAATTTTTTGCCCGGTAATTTTGAACAAAACCATGTAGCAATGTTGCTTTCAGAAGAACGGTATTCAAAACTCGGAAATTCTAAGTGCTATCAAATTCTCCTTTGGATAGGAATTTAGTGCTATTTAGGTGCTAATATATTTTGAAAAAAACTAAATTCTGTGCCAGGTAAGTTTGCACAAAAACATGTAGCAATGGTGGTTTCAGGAGACCGGTATTTAAAACTCGGAAATTATTAGTGAAATCAACTCATCCTCCGGATAGGAATTTAGTGATATTTAAGTGCTAATATATTCTGAAAAAGTAACGTTTTTACCATGTAATTTTGATCAAAAAAATGTAGTAATGGAGGTTTCAGGAGACCGGTATTTAAAACTCGAAAATTATTATTCTGAAACCACCATTCCTACATATTTTCGTTCAAAATTACCGGGCACAAAATTTAGGTTTTCAAAATATATTGGCATTTAAATAGCACTAAATTCCTATCCAAAGGAGAATTTCATAGCACTTCTAATTTCAGAGTTTCAAATACCAGTAACCTGATTAAATATCAGGTTTGATGATAGTCAAATCAAAACCTTTCTTCGACCGTCAGTTTATTTTTACGACTTTGCGGCATCAATGCGTGTCTTTTTCAAAGTAACCTGATTGAATACAATAATAATAATATAAATTATAATATTAAAATGTTCTACAATTGTTAAAAGTTTAAAAATAAAATCGGGAAATACCTGAATTAAGCATATTGAAAGAAAAAAACAATTTCAATTTTGGATTCAAAACAAGTCAAACAGTTTCAATGTCAAATTTACTTATTAAATAATTTAAAAGTAAGACTGAAATCATGAATGCAAACAAAATCTATCTAAGTATTATCAAATAATCCAGTGCTTTGGCGTGCGTTCCTCATTTGCGGTTACTTTAGGTTTCGCCTTTATATTGATAAATGTAATAATTTCGGCTTAATGTATCTCTATTTTGCTGCTTAGTTTATGTTCTTCATTGTCCTAAAATATTATCAAGATTCATCTCTCTCTTTTTTATTTTTTAAAATGTAGTGCAATTCAAAAGTCTCTTTAATTTTATGAGGCTGTCTTTAAAAACAGATGATCTTATATGTATACAATTTTTTTATTTGGATTCTTACTTTTAAATTATTGAATAAGTAAATTTGAAATTGTATCTGTTTGACTCGTGTTGACTCCAAAATTAAAGAAGATAAATTTAAAATGAAAAAACTAGTGGTCACCAAATACATGAATTAACAACTAAAGCCTAAATTTTCAACCCAGATAATTAACTTTATACCAAAAAATACGAGTCGTTAAGAATCAACATGAATGTTGAACCAGATAAAAAAGAAAATTTTTAACAAGAGATAAATTTTCAACCAAGTGTTTGAATTTTCTCCTAAAAATTAGGAATGAATTTATTACCTTAAAAAAAATTGTTAAATCTGCATTCAAGGAAATTAATTTCCGATAAAAAAAACAATTGTCAAAAATATTAATGAATTTGTAATATAATTTCTAGGATCAAAAACGTGAATTTTTAATCGTAAATGTAGATTTTTTATCAGAAAAGACAAATTTTTAGGAAAGTACATACATTTTTTACAAAAAAGTTGAATTTTCAACTAAATGAAAAAAAAAATCTAATAAAAAGTGTTGGTAGATTTTTAGATCGAAAAAAATGTTTACAAAGAATTTTCTACCAGAAAGACAAAGTTTCAAGCAAGAAGATTCTTTTTCTATCATAAGAGCGAAATTTTTAACATGATATATGAGGGTCATACAATATCAGATTTATAACTAAAAAATTTTTTGCTGTGAAAAGGCCTTAGTATATAATTTTTTTTGTTAGAAAAGTTATAAAATTCTTTTTCTTAATTAACTTTTCTTAGAAACGGCTTTATAGATCATGATGGTTACAATATATGTTATAGTGGGTATTAAGGAAGTTTCGAAAAAATTACAGAACCAATTCTGGAACACCAACTTGTTTTTCCCTATATCATGCTAACATTCAAGGCTGCACAATATATTTTTACGGAAATGATCAGAGCATTATTTCATAGTTTAAAAAAATAAAAACTACTTGTTGGCCCCTCACATATATGCAATTCGATGAGAATGAGTAAATGGGTAAAGATCGAAAAAATTAAGCTATCGGATTTCTTCAGTGAATTTACTTGAAAATTGTTATTTGCGGGGTTTCGTGGTCGCTGATTACGAATCTGAAGTCAGAGTTTAGACATTTCCTAATTCAAGATGGCGGGCTCATGATGGCGGTTTCAAAACTTTGAAAAAAATATATATAGGAACTTCAAAATCTATATGCCTTTTTTCTTGCTTTTTTCGTGTTTCTTATTGTTTATTTCAATTTTGTATAGCTCTTTTAAAAATTTGGGAACCGCCATCTTGAATCCACCATGTTGAGTTTTAATTTTACAAATTCTGAATTCAGATTCGTAATCAGCGACCCCTAAAAACCGCCAAGTAGGGGTTTTGAGTTTATCATCTTGAATAAATCCTTCAAAAATGAATAGCCAATATTATAAACAATTATGTCAATAAAAGCTATATTCTCCTGTTCTGTTACCAACAAAGTAGCTAATGAACAAAGAAACCCGATCTAAATACGTTTAAAATTAATCAAAAGGGCAAAAATTTGAAGTTAAGTTGGTGGGATCCCGCGTTCCCAACTTGCAACTAAGGGTTAACAGGTGGGATCGCATGAACTCCCATCTAACACAAAGCTGCTGATAATCGGTTAGGCTGATGTATAAACCGTATGTGTAACGTTTAAATCGTTAAAAAAGTTGGAAATGAGCAAATTCAGTTTTTGAACATTGGCAGAAGTTGAACTAAAAATTTTAATAGCAAATTTTTTTTAAAGAATGCGAATTTTTTTAACAAGTGAATAGCACTACTTATGTTTCAATATGTATGCATGTTATTAATTCTAATAATATACATTTATGGAAATGATATACAATTTGAGGCACAAATTCGAGTTCGAAGCACGAGATATTTGATGAGGATGTGTTTCTTTTTTTTTACATGGTTCAAAATTTTAATCTCTGCCGTTTTCGCTATTTTAAAACGTTTCTCTAACACCAACACGCCTTATATCATCATCATGACCGTCGCTTACTCTATTATCGTCGTCATCATCCTCACTGTTCTGGCTCCTGATTTCCACTGGTATGATGTTCTTATTAGCCACGATGGGTTTGGCGACCGTAGAAACATTGGCAGAATCTATCTTGTTTTTGTTTTTGCCATTGACTACAGTAAGATTGGTTGAGCAGATGTAGGATTCTTCGAGGTTTTGCGGTTTCCTCCACATAATGCGTTTCCTGAACCTCGGAGCTGTATTGTACTGCTATCCAGTTTTCCAACGACAACGCATTGTATAACAAGCGCCACATATCACACTAGGTACCCACTTTTTATTGTGGTTCGAAAGCTGCATGGAAAAATATCCTTCGTACATGACTTTGACGGACTCGTTAAATGGTCGACTAACGTAGCGTTATGAACTACAGTTATTAGAACACTGGTGATCTACTGAAGTTGTTGAAGTTCTTAAAGAAGTGATGATTTACAGAAAAACCCGCACACTAGGGAACCCGCTTCGTCCAGGATGAGTCAACAGTACTGGGGGTGATAACCCTCATACCTCCAAAGGACTCAGTATGAGGTCTTTGCCACTTCTCACTCCCTAATGCCCCCTGCAAGGCAGCGCATTGCCGCTGGATTCTTTACCTTGTCCACTTTTAGAGCGAATCACTCTTCAGCATAACAAAAAAATGAATCTTGTTGTATACTAAGCACTTGTATAAATATATCGAGCGTGTCCTGTCAATTATCAGCCAGACATGTAGCATTGGCTCAAAATTCCCTCGCTCATATGATCGAATCGTGGGATGAAGTCGAAAAAGCACTCAAACAGGATGCATCTTCAAAACAAAAATTTAATTTATCATATGTCAGGCGCTAGTGTTGCTCTAAGAATGTTCAAAAATTGTATCTTACATCTATTGGAGCTCCGATATGGATAAAAAAACGTAGAAAAGATTCTTTTTCAGAAAACAATCGGCTACTTGGCCTATTCCGAAATTTCGTTTGGAGATATTTGGTGATTGGGAATATGGTACCTTTGCCAAAATGTCGAATAACTTAAATTTTTCAATACAATTAAGAACAAAATAAACTCTGAATCCTTAGCAAAACACGTTAAAACTATATAGAAGTATATCAATAGAGTTTGGATGAAAATCGCCACGAGAAACTGAGATAATTCCGCAATCAAAAATGATTCAAAATACTTGAGAATTAGTTTTTAGTTTTGTTTAGATGAAGTATATATATATATATATATATATATATATATATTTTTGGGTATCGTATGCTCGCGTGCCATCGGTTCAATGGATGAACCATGGCTCAACAATGGCATAGGCGTGGGGTTAGCGTGGGTTACCCATGGGGTAGCGTCAAATAAGCGTGGCTGTACAATTGGTCAATCCTTACCCATGGTTGTCCCATGGTTATGAACAATGGCTCAAGCGTGGCTAATGCCCCCTCTGCCACGCTTCACCCACTATTGAACTTGATTTTGTTGAAATTGAACTTTCGTAAAATTTTCCAAGTTGAACACAATTTACTAAATTTTCCTCACCTTTTAAAAAGGATTGGTGGATAAATATGTATCCCTTTATTGCAATTTGCGCAATTCTTTAGGAAATCCGGCGTGAAAGCAGTTTGCATGGCTCAAGCATGCTGCGACACTAGGCAATATCTGGTTAAAGCACGGTTCAGAGAAAATTAGAATGCCTTAAAAATTTAAATTGGTTTGCCAATAGTCTGCACGTCTCTTAATGGCAAGTTAACTATCCGGTTGCACAGCGTTCACGCACCAGGTAGTTTAGCACGGATTCTACCAGAACTTTTTCAAAATTTTAATTGTTCGAACAGCCAAAATAACTAAAAATGTTGATGTAATTAAAATGTTTTAAATGTTCTCGTAGAATACTTGCTAAGCTACCTGTTCGTCCCCAAGACATTTGGATTTGTTTTCGTTATTCACAAAATTTAAATTTCTTTAAAGTTCTCGTAAAATACGTTTTAAATTACCTGGTACTCGATTTAATGAACCCGGGATTTAGTGAACTTACCATTCAGAGACCATTGAATATAGCATATAGCTGATTCCGTCATGAGCAAAACATTCAAATGGCCCCACATTCTCCTGGAACTGCATACACGTGACGGGCCCACAAGTCGTTTTTATTAAAATTGTTTTCGAACTTTTGTGAAACTTATTTTTTAGTTTATACTTGGAGAAAATGTATCTAATATGAGTAAAAACTTTCTCCTGCAATATGCTTTTCCTGCTACGACCTTTTTTCTCGCATTTTTTAGGATAAAATAAGCTTCACATCTTTTTTTGTTTCAATACGATATTTGTTATTGCATTCTGTAATTTTCGGAAGTTTTTAAATGTATAAAATTATGTTTTTTAATCAATAATGACTCGAAAACTATTAATTGGGAGGAAAAATTCTCGTCTTAATTAAAGTTCGTATTCCATAAAAACTTAATCCAAAATAATATTTTCAAAAATCTACAGACGCTTCGAATTTGCAAAAATTCTATTCGTTTATAAAAATTTCCTGAAATCTAGGTGAGATAATAAAAACAATTCATTATCTACATGTTTTCATTAAGCAAACGTTTAAAAAACCATGACATTAAAATAAAAAATATCATATTGAAACAAAGAAATAAGGGTCGACTATTTCACTGTAAAGAATGCAAGGACAAATTTTCGCTGCAATCGATTTTTAAGTCGTAAATATGATACAGAATAAATTGTAAACCAATGAAAATAGGTAAATTTTCAGTCATGAAAATTAATCTTCTTTAAATTTAACAAAATAGTTGAAAAACAGTTTGCGTAAGTAAATTACTCTGCTTACCTGGATTACTCTGGATTAAAAGTTAAATCATTAGCTTATTGCCGAAATTATTTCGAATTAATTTGATTAGAAGTGCATTATAAGTTTTTTTTCGAATTGACATTGTATTACTCGATTTAGCAGTGGATTACAAGTGGGTTAACCTAGAGAAGAAGTAGATTAGAAGTGGATTACTCCAGCAAAGAGCTGGATTCCCACTTGATTACTCCCTTTTATGAAGTTGATTGCCGTGAATTTTAAGTATATTTCCTCGTAATATAAGTCAAGGGTTCGGGGTCTAAGCCTGGCAACTGAAATTTCAGAAATTTTACACGGCGAAGGAAAACGGTTGGTATTTTTGCAATTCTTAAACATTGTTTTAAAATGTGTTTGTTCATGTACTAGAGATAAAGAATACACTTTAGTTTTATAACCTTTGAATCGAAAGTGAACTTCATATCACAATACAAAGCTATTACTATGTTATCTACGAGGGCACACCGGTCGAAACATGTTATCTTCAGTGTTCTACCTCTGGTTTTCTATTCTTTTTTTCGGTTTCTCATGCTTTGCGTTGTTTTTCAAGCATTGGGCCAGTTTTATATGTCAAAGTGCTTGGAGCCGCAAGCTAAACATCCGTAGACGAAAAATTCGAAGACGACGTGAAAGTAACAAAAAAAAAGAAAACTTTCGACACAAACATCCACTTAACTGCACACACAATGACTTGCGTCTTACTTGTCCATTGTAACAGTAAACAGAGTCGTTGTGAGAAAAATCACCAATTTCCCGTAAGACGCCATAAGCAGTTACATGATCAAACCGCGGAACTATGCTCTAGATACCGAAACGCGATTTTTTTAAATCCATTAAAAAAACGAATAGAAAAGTTGCCGTTTTGTTTGCGGGATATCATACAAAAAATGTTCTAGAAAATACTAAAAAGAACAATATCGAAAACAAATGTCCGTTACCAGGGGAGACCTGAATTACCCCGGATTATAATTGAATTTCACTGGATTATTAGTTGGAACAAACCAACGTTCCAGGGGATTACCAGCGTTGTTTCTCCTCGTTTACTTATCTTATTTAGAATTTTATATTATATTCCAGGGACTTCTTTGGGACGCTTTTCTTCTTTCTATGCAAATCAGTTTGCCTCGTATTTTAAAGATCATAGGTTTAGTAGAATTGGTGTGAGCAACGGAATCGTGTCGGAACCTAATTCATACTCCTGGATCTATTACATCAATTCTGAAACTCAGAGCATCATACTTTTGCATTATGATATACAATACAAAACTATTATTGGTAAGTTTTTCATAACAATTTCAGTTTCATGTAAAAAATTCTCTATTCTTCTTCTATTCCTCTCTATAGCCAATAAATATTAATTTGCATCCCAAACAGGCGAGTTTTTGACATAAAAAATGCATTTTCAATAAATAAAATCAGTTTTTAAACAAATGGTTGAACTTTTAAACAAAAAGTTGTGTTTTTTACAAAAAAATATGACATTTCTTGATAAATTTACAGCCAGGTTGATCAATTTTCCACCAAAACAGCTTAACATTTAAGCAATAAATGAATTTTTAAATAAGCACTTTAAAAAGATTTTTGCATCTCTCGCAAAAATTCTACAGAAAGGCTGACGATTTCTCTAGTAAATCCATTCAGTTGATTTCTTCATGATCAATAAAAGAATTTTTTTTCACTTTTTATAATAGCCATAGAATTTTTCTAGATTACTGTATTTAATTTTAAACAATGGATATGGTAGAATTTATCAAATGCACTGTTTGCCGATCAAGTTTTTTAATGTTACCGGTCAACTAAAAGTAACAATATTCATATTTTGCGCAAAATTCAAACATCTGTTTTAATTCAAGACTTTCATTATAAACATTCTTCAGCAAAATAGAACGAAAAATTTAAAAATAAATGAAGTTTGAAACAAATACTTAAATTTTTCACTATGAATATTGATTTTTAACGAAAAATGGAATAGTTAAACTATCAGTTGGAAAGATCAATTTTAAAATAAAATAATAAATCTTCAACTCAAATCTTTGGATTCTTAACAAAAGGTAAATAATTTGAACTGAAAAAACATTATCAATCAAAACATAAAGAATTAAATTTCAAGATGAAAAATTAATGTTTGACCCAGCGTGGATTTTCAAATAAA
>JAWWLR010042361.1:0-10098 GCA_035041075.1 Acraspis erinacei | reverse complement strand
GGTGGGACAACGGATCCGCCGTTCGCGCGCGACCTTTCGAACCTGGGCGGTAAAAGTTCGACCAGATGTTATATAGTCAATCACGCACTGAATGCGGGACGTGTACTGTCTTGTCCAGCCTATCTTTATGGCGAGTTGATGTTTTGTTTTACGATTCGCATCCGCTAAAGCTCTCGCTGCCCTATACACACGACAATTGATAGTACAGAGGTCGGATTCTTCGGAAAATTCGCCACGAAGCTCTTCATCCATTTCAGCCAGATGTTTAGGCTTGGCAGAAACCTGGATGTTGATGTTTCGCCTGGTTATAAAGCATCGCTCGTCCTCTCTCGGATACCTGTCCGCGATTGGTCTTGTAACCTCTCTTTTTCTGCTGCCAGCTTGTTCTGGCTCAGGTAAAGTAGACGCTCCGCTTACATAGTCCCTTTTTTGGAGTACTGCGGCATGGTTTCGCAAACTTTGATGCGAAAAGTGCGATAGTTCAGGGTGTTTCTCGCACCACAGAGCATGCAATCGTGCCATGTAATTCTTTCGCTCATGGGTTACACTCGCATCGTCGCATTCTAGCAAGTCGTGGTTTTGTCGCTCCATCCATAAAAAAGCCCCAAGATTCCACCGATCCATCGTACTGACTCCATCTTCATTGGCTAACCCAGCTCTAGAATGGTCGGCATTGTTGGCTGACCCATTGTGGGGATCCCTGCGCGTTCTATTGCTTTGAACTGCACTTACTGCAACTATGTTTGGTGTTATCATTATTGTTCCCTAGAGAAGTTAGGGGAAAGGTTTCGTCCATCCTTGCAGAGCCCCGCATACAAGGATAAGGCTGTGTACTCTGAGAGGTCCCCCGTTATGTCAGAGTCTCCGTTCTAGACATCTCACCCAGGTGCCATTCAGCTTTCAGCACGGTACTATAAAACGAAAACGTATCTTACACATATTTTTCAAAAACTTTACGGAAAATTTAAAGTACTTAATGTTCAAACGATGGAATTCTTAATCCTAATCTCTAACGTAACTCATTCTACAAACAGTAAATAGAGTAACGAATTAAATCTACTAGTGTGTGCCAAAAAAGCAAATTTTCGAATTGCATACGAACCTAGAAGTCAAGTTACTGCTGGTCGTAGTACAACACTACTCATTTTTAGAAATTTTTTAAGGGATTGTGGGTAAGCTGAGAGTTCAGCGGTCATCTTCATGAAAAATGCAAATAGTGAAAGGCGGGCAGACCATTGACCATCCTACCATTGTATGGATTCAGAACTTTCTTGTTGCTTTGAAAAAGAGATTGGAGGTTTAAAATGTAAGACAGACTTATTGAAAAGATTCTAATGATAAATTCAACGATTATGATTGTTCTCTATGTAAATATTGAGTTACTTTCTCAATATTTAAGGACATATTGCAGCTTGAATTCCATAGATAAATATTAAATTTGAACTGGGCTATTGTAATCAGACAAGCTGTAAAATGAATTAAGTGCACAAAACTTTTTAATTCTATACTCTCTTGAAGTTATTAACTAAAGGAAAATTAGTTTATGCACATACATTAAAGGCACATTTTATTGATTATACATGTTATAATCATGGAAATTTATCATTCCTTATTTACTTGCACTATTGAGGCAAAGCTTGGGTAAATTTGTTTAATTTTGTTTCAAAATTGTTCTTCTCTTCAAAGGTGAATATCTGCGCAGAAACTGAATTATACGACTTTATTATCAGAATAATTTGAAAGCTTATAAGATTTCACGTCAAATTATCCTAGGTTAAAGCTATTTTTATCAATAAATGAAAAAAGATTAAGCTTCAAAGTCAATGATTTCTTTTCTCTCTAATTTGTAATAATCTGTAAATATTTCAAAATTACCATGTATAGTACATTATTTCAATAAAAAGTAATTTTTTGTCAAAGTTATTTTATTTAAAAACCCTTGATGCCTACTTTTATGAACAATGAACATTTTAATAATTCAGATTTAGAGTGTGACTTTAACTTCTGCCAGTATATACCCAGCGTTATTCTTTAATGCAGAATTACATCTTACCCTCTCGTGGCCTAATTATAATAGAGAAGGTCCTTAACTAATTTTCCAAACGAGAAATTAATATTTTCTTTTGTTAATTCATACGTTTCCCTGACTAAATATTTAGTAATTAAGTTCAGATTTTCAAATCTTATTCTTAAATCTATGAAGAATATATGGTGACAAGTTTAAAGAGATTGTATTAGAAAATCCTATTTCAGTCTGTGATGAAACGATTTCTCTAATAGAAGTAAAGCAGGTAAATATTACGTGGTTTAAATTTAAAAATGAAAAAAAAATTACGTATTTTAAAATGACGAAAACTCGATAAGGAATAGCAATGCAAGCGGCACTATGTGATTGTTGTTATTTTTTTTAAAAAGAGTAGGGGTTGTATTACGCTTAAGAATAATTTGAATCCTGGGTGGGTATGAAATTCGAAAATTCACTTTTTTATATTATGTATATATATATATAATATTATATATATATATATATAATATATATTATAATATATAATTATATATTTTTTATATTTTATATTTATATTCTTTATATTTTTATATTTTTATATCGCTTTTTTTAGCCACATGCTATTATCTGCAAATCTTGAAATAATTGCATTGTAAAAATAAATACAACAATTTTTTCGACTTAAACGTTAACACTGACTCAGTAAAAGTTACATTATGCAGTAAGAAGATTTCCAAATACTAGATTGGTTTACTATGTGACCCTGAATTTAATATATATTGGGATTGCAAGCCGTTTTGCTTTCTCAATTAGGAAGCTTTTATTCATATGTTTGCAGTATTTTTCAATGAAAATAATTTTTTTGTCATTTTTATAGCATTTCACGAGGTTTCAAACAAAGTTACTTAAGAAATATATACTGAAAACTAGTTTATATCCGCTCTCACTTATATCTTCTCGCGATTATGTCCCTGCCATAACTCTCATTTATATCCGAGTGGAAAACCACCACCTCGCAGCACCACGTGACAAACAAGCCAATCAGCGCGCAGCGCGGACGTTTCCCCTTCGCTGAGCAGCATAGTAGGACCCCTCCCGGGAGGATACAAGTCGATGTTTATGTTCTCGAACGGCCGATATACAGGCGGTTCTAGTGTATCTGAAAAACAGTGCTCTTCTGCGGTGGCCAGGAACTCATATTATTTTTTAATACATACCTATGATAGTGCAGCTGTTATACTTTTTCGGAGCATTTTGGTCGACAAGGTTAGTTTTTTAAACGTTTTCACCATTATTAACACACTGCAGAATAAGATACAGTGAAAGATTTCTAGTATTTGACACTAACGCGTTACCAGAAAATTAGCTTTTTTCAGTAACGATGACGGTAACGCGTTATTAAAAAAAGGTAACGATTACACGTTACCGATCGTCACTTCAGAAAATGTTTGAATACGTTTAGCATTACATTAAATGTTTTAATGTCAAGAAAACTCATCAGATGGTGCATTTTCTTACTTCCTTGTACGCATTTCCTTGTCTACATGAATTATTCATGCGGTACGATACGGGATTATCGAGCAATGCATATGTTGAGCGTCTGTTCAGTAGGGTAGACCTAAAATGTTTCTCGAATTTTTCGTAAATACCGGCCAGAAATTTGTTCGAATCCAAACCAAAAAGAAATCCACCTAAAGAATGACATTTAGAAGTACCGCAAGCTCCATATGAAGTTTGAAACACTTATTTCTTATAAGAAAAAAAATACTTTTTTGTCAATTTAATTCAGAAACCTCAGTATTATCTGAATCGGTTGAAACACAACATTTATCTTTGCAATTACTAATTAGAGAATTGCTGCATTTATGAAACCTCATCGAAGTCTCTCAGTAACTTATTCAATGGAAAGTTGTATGCAATATGATCCGTGCAAATTTGAAACACATTTCAAATATCTGTTTTATCTCAGGATGTTAAAGATTTCAGCAAAGTTAAAGATTTCAGAAAAAACCAGAACTTTCTAGCACTTATCTAATAGAAGATTGCTATAAACAATATTAGGTTTTTTAAAGAACTTTTTTGTTAACTTTCATTAAATATTACCTTACTAAGTGAAAGAAGGAAAGAAAGGTAAAAATGATCGGAAAAAATGCAACTATTAGACATTGGAATTCAGGAGAAACCCGCAAATTTCTACCATTATGCAAAGAGAATAAATTAATAATCATAAAATATTGTTCAAACAATTTATGTAAAAATCTAATTATAATTATGAAAAAGCATTTAATGTACCAGAAACAATTTTCATGAAAAAACTGCCAAAAATTATAATTAGCGTCAAAATCTCGCAAACCCCATGTTTTTATTTATGGGGTTTTTTGGGGACCCTATAAAACAGACTTATGGGGGTGATATTTAAAAGTGATATTTTATTTATATTCTTTGGCTAATTGTGAAGAGAAATTTTGAATTCCAACTTGATTCAGCGAATATTGAGGATTCTGAAAAAAATTTACGAAAAAATATTTTTTTCCTATAGAAAATACGGGTTCAACTTAATGGGGCTTGAGGCACCTCTAAACGTGATTAAAAAAAATTGTGTGGATTCAAACAAATTTCTGGCCGATATTCACAAAAATTCGAGAAAAACACACTTGCAAAGCATTTTTCAAACACTCTACTGTTCAGCACAGCCGGATAGATACTTTTACGTAAATGAAATCAAATGACCGATGCAATTTTCAAACCTAACTGTAAATATAATATTCCGTTTTATTAAAATTTTCAATCAAATGTACCCAATTCTTAAGGTTCCTTTTGGACATTCAAATAATGTATTAAATATGTAATAAAGAAACTAAAAGCAAGATAACGCGTTAATTTTTTTATTAACGATAACTGGTTTCTTAAATAAAGTAACTGTAACCACTAAGTGGTTAGGTTCATGCATAGAAAGAGGGAGCCTATTCCGGCCCATATCACACTTTCAAGTAACATCAGAATTTCAGCTATTTCTGTTTTAAAATGATTTATAAATCGGTTGAAAACTTAAAAACAAATGCAGAATAGAAATAAAAGAATACAGGTCTTACAATTTTGACTTTCGTTTTTTTAAAGTCATTTGGCATTAAGCGAACATTTTTTAAAGAGAACTTTGATAACTTTCTTCTTGATATTAGTACAAAGAAGAGTTACAAAGAAATTACATATAGTCAACGAGAAAAATCAGGGGCTCATCTTACTTCTCATGTCCATCCCGCCCCACCCTACCCTAGTTTAAGTCTGTAAGTAATTATCGTTTTAACATTTTTAAGCAATAAATTTCAAACGGGTCATATTTGTCGAACAATTGTAGATACATACTTATATAAAAATTACAATATTCACCTATATAATTCAAGATAACAGCCAACGTGATGGAAAGAGCCCAAAAGATTTTCATTCTTTTCACTAGATAGAGAAAAAACGTATTCCGGCGTATTAATCAAGAATTTAGCTAACAGTGTGACTAATGAGTATTCCTGCCCTTCACTGGAGTATATATATACTAGAATCATTATTTAGGTAAATTTATTTTGTCAAGCTTGTTCTTCTGGAATTCTTAGATTTCATAATCAGTTTAAGGAGAAACAACATCTAACTTCAAATAACTAGATTTTATTCAAAGGTTAAATGATGAATAAACAAAAAAAATCATAAGACATTCAGATAATGATCTATATCAGAAATCTTTATTTTCCTCATAATGATCAACTCTTGTATTATACATTTGACAATTTCGGAGAATTTGGACCACAATAAATCCTAATAAAATTGATTGCGATGTAACTTGTCAAATATACCTTCAAAATATTTCAAGTTTTACTTTACAATGGTAACATAATTTTTAGTCTGAGTAAACACTTCAGACACAGTAAATATTCTTTACTGAAATGCACACATAAATGTAGAATATTTATTTCTAATTTTAACTTATTAACACATATATAATCCCTATTATTAATAAAATTAAGTAATTGTTTTACACACATTAGTACTTATAACTCATAATTGTCTTCTATACGATCATTGTATATTGTAGGATGGTCTCCCCAAATTCTTTTTCCATACTTGAGTTTCCAGGAAAGGAATGTTATCACTTAATTCGTTAAAACTTATGTAAAAAATTACATTATTTTTTACGTTTTAGGGAAGATCGATTTATTCATGGAATCATCTTGGGAATAATAGTAAATCTCTAATTATTTTTTGTGCGATTCCCCGGACTGTCGAAATATCTTGTAAAATTCCTGAAAATAATTGAAATCCTTTTAAATTGCACGAATTTCTTCGAAAGCTAGGAACGTTTTAGACCTTCCGCACTCTTTAAAAAGAATAGGGGTTGTTAAATCGTATTCCTCTTCCGAAAGTTAATTTTTATTAATAAATAATAACACACGCAAACAGAAAAAGTGCAAGTCTAGCATACTCAAAATCTGCATTGAATGAAATTTTCTGCTTGCCACTTTATGTTCTATTTGAGTTTAAATTTTTACTTCAGGTCAAATTATACCCCATGTATTGCTTCCTTAATTTTTGTGCAATAGCTATGAATAATGAAAATTTAATGTTACGAAATAATTGACATTTCAATCGTGATCGGCTAAATGGATTTTGATGATTCTTACCGTGAAATGTCTGATTGAAAGCGAGCAATCCAAAAACCTTTTTTCGAATTTAAAAATATTAAATTTCTAGAAACATGTGGAATAACCTGCAAACAAAATTTCTTTCAATTGAACAAAATTAAGATTAGTTAATAAACAGTTGGTGATTATTAAACAAATTCAATGTTTTTTAATTCGGAAGGAAGATTTCTATACTGTTTGATTTCAAACAAAAATATGAACGTACAAATCGTCAAAATTCGTTGAGCCGTTCACGAGAAAAATGTGGATAATGTTTTAAAATTAAAGTTCCATTGTTAGTAAATTTTGAAATGCAGTTTTTTCTGCATTCAAAACCTGGGCAAATCTTTCCAAACATAATGGCTGCTATTAAAAACTTATTTTACGGCAAAAAATGATTTTCTATTTGTGGTGGCATGTTCGGCATAATGTAACATTAACTAAAAATTTAAACTCGCATAAAAAAGAACTGGTTAGTAGAAAATTCCAATCAATGCAGGTCTTCACTAGGCTTTACGCATCATTAGATTTGCATACTTTTTTGCTTGTCTATGTAATGTGTCCCTTCCTATAAACGGAAGCGCTTTAAAGGAAGGAACCTAACCCCGGTTTGTTAGACCAAAGAAAGAACCCTAAGTTTGAAGAAAGCCTGAGCAAATTATTTGATGAATTGATGATTAATGATTTATTTTATTTTTATTTCAAATACTTTAAATGTAGTAGAATTATAATGCCTTGAATGCTTTTACTTGTAGGTAAAGTATTCAAAATTAAAATTTAACATTTTTTCAGGCATTAAGTTTAAACTTGTTACTTTTTATGGCATGGAAAAAGGTTTGGTGTCCTGCAAGGTCTATCAACAATCAAAAAAGGTCCAGTGAATTACCAATTACCTATTCTTTCATTTTTCCATCAATTCAACACACATTATATCCAAACTCCAACTACCTAATTTTAAAACCACGTTAGATTCAACAATTGATAGGACAGATTTAATAGTCCTTGACTTAGAAGTGCGATTAAAAAACGTCAATAGTCTCTGGGATGTCTGATCGTATTCGAACTCAAATAAAAGATTTACAATTCGACGTTGTAGTACTCGAAATTCATCATTTTTGGCATGATTCCGAAAGAACTTAATGGGGAAGTACGTGCTACGCGATAAGAGACCTAGCTAAAAAAACACATGCAAAAATTATCCAGTCTAACTCCAAATAATTCAACACAATCTAAATATTTCGTGAATTTAGGTATAATTCAAGTACCTAGTCATCTAAGCACCTCCGATGTAATTTCTCTTTATGAATAGAACATTTCATGATTTCGCGTATTACAGAAAATCCTCGTAATCACGTTGAGGGTCAGCATTCCAATCAATTTTCATTGCACTTTCCACTTCGGGGCCATTCACCAAATACGTAAGATGTGCTTATGGACTTCACCCTCACTCACCGTCTTATTTCCTTAATTCCTCTAACCTATGGCCACTTTCTGGGCAACGGGTCATAAATTTGGCGCCCAACACTTAAACTCACATCCCCTATAATCCGAGTTTTCTTTTCACGCTGATAAAATAACGAGACAGTAGAGAGAACATGTATTGTAAATTTATGAATTCCATAACTTGTTAGAATATGAAGTGTGCGAAATAACAAGAATTACGAGAAAAATCTGTGAGGAAGAACTTTAGATTCTTTTTGGTGAGAATGTTAAAGAAAGAAAATCGCGAAATAAAACCACAATTTAAAAATAAAATACATAGGATAAAGAAGAACAGTGACAGGTTAAAGATGAACCACTAGAAAAGTGAATATAGGAAAATTGTCCCAAAAAAGGAAATGTTCAAAGAAAAACCTTTAGGGTAATTATTAAAATTGAATAGTGAAAGTGACGCTATAACTTATTTTAACCCAGTTGGCGTGATCAAAGCGAAACGTGGGCTGGATTGCCCTTGGTCAAGATCAAGGCCAAGCGTGTTTACGTTACTCCATAACTTTTCGTTGAATCTCGAGAAAAATAAATTCTTCGCAAAGCGCAATAAATTATGAGAAAAATAATTTAAAATAAAACTTTACATTTGAGCGGTTTCTTGAGTAAGTTCAAGAAAATGAAGAAATTTAAAAAGTAAAAGAAACAGAGGAAATAGAGTAAAAATAAAATGTCCGATACATTTTTGCTCCATACAGGAAATTGAATAAAATGGAATTACATATGAAATTGAGATCGGGAAAAATTGAAATCACAAAAATGATAAATCCAGTCCCAGAGATAAATTTAGAGAGTAGGGAAAGAGAAAGTAGACGGGAATACGGAGAATTGCTTACGAATGCAAATAATGCAGGAAAATGTAGGAAATAATTTTGATCTCTCGGAAGAAGAATTACCAGAACTACTGGAAATTTTAGAGCAAGTTAAAAAATTAGGAGAAACCGAAAGAATTCATGATTTAAAAATAGATCAATCGTATGAAGTAGATTCGTTCTTAAATAAAAATACGAGAGTAATTAACGAGGTAGATGAATTAATTGCTTATTACGAATTCGTAAGCGGGGAAAGAGAAGTGTTAAAAAAATGCGAAATGATAGAAAGGACATATGATGATTTAGTAAAAGCAAAATTGAATCCGAGAGCGCATAGTTCGTTTGGATTCTGCGAAGATAGAAGCGAAGTCGAAAAAGAGAATAGGTGGACAGATTAACAAAAATTTGAGGAAACGAAAAAGAATAATAAACAGAGAATTAGCAGTGAACCCAGAGCACATCAAGCAGTGCATTTCGAATCAGAAAATCATTGTAATTGGTATAATCCGGATAGAGAAATTAAAAGTAGAGAAGGCTTTGAAAATGATTACAGATGGCCCGAGCCAGAAAACCTTTATCGGGAAATAGCGAACGAAAATATAGAAGGAATTAATAGTAGATTTAAAGCGTATAGATCAACACTAAGCGTCAGACCTTCAGAAACTGCGACAAGATTAAAAAATAGAAATAAATTAAATGTTAGCGACTCTGACGAAGAACAGAAAGAATTCCAAAATTTGGGGTCACATAGATCAAAACAAAGAATACAAAATAATAGCCGACTAGATAATAGCAGATGGCCAGAATGTAGGAAAATCCAAGCTAGGAATATCCCAACCCAGAATAGTGCGTAGATGCAATTTATCTTAAAAAGCTCGTTAGTTCTGCCGTGTCAAGAGAAGTAATTGCAATCCGTTACGAGATCCTAAAAAATATTTCATTAAAGTTTACATGGATGAGAAATTTTAAGAAGAGATTAGAAATAAAATAAAATTTTGTAATCGAGAGGAAGAACACGACATTCACTCATTTTTAACAGAAATAAGAACGCCCTGCAGCTATCATCGGGAATGGCTTGGCTAAAAATTTGGCGAAGGTATGTTAAGGTGGAAATGACACCGTCTGG
>JAWWLR010042295.1:0-10099 GCA_035041075.1 Acraspis erinacei | reverse complement strand
AATTTTATTCAGTTTCTTTATTAATCACAAAATTAAAATCAATATGAAAAGAAAAACAATTAAAATTTCAACGTAATTTTCAGCGATTTTTCTTTTATCCTCATAAATATGCCTTGAAAAGGACCTGAAAACAGGTTGAAACATGTCGGAAAATTTTTTACAATAAAAAATTTTTAACACCAAAAAAAGCGGATAGGCCTTAACAAATTTTTTTTTATTATTTACCGCAAAAACAAATTCAATTTATTATATAGTATTTCTTTTTTCACAAGACGTGATAATGGCTTTGGTAATCCAGCTTTTTCTTGGTTTGCTTCTATTATTGCGATTATTATATGTCTTTTTTTGTTTTGTTTTTTCTATAAAATCTTGCATATTTTTGATTAGCCCATTAATCGCTTCATTCGTATCAAGCATTGATTTATATTTTCCCCAGTTCATTGATGCTGCAATAATGCTCATTTTTTATAATTTAATAAGTATTTATTTTCAGTTTTTACTGGTGTAGGTACTTTATTTATTTCAATCAAAAGTGGATAATGATCAGTAAAAGGAGTCGATATTTTAAAAGTTTTTGTTTGTATATTTTTATCCTTTATAAATATATTATCAATGCATGAGCCGGTTCCACTTTCATGCACTCGTCTAGTTATACCAATGAAACCAGGATAAAAACCTTTTTCAAGTAGATTGTTTAAGAAATACTCGCTAATAATATTTTGCTTTAAAATATCAATGTTAAAGTCGCCAATTATCAGATGGTTTTTATAGTGTTTGGTATTATTTAAAAATTTGTTTAGGTTAATATTAAATTCTAGACAAGACATATCATGTGATCTGTATAAAGCAATTATTATCAGATTTATGTTATTGTTTAAATAAATTTTACTATTTAATAGTTTTAAATTACCTATTTGTACTATCTCTGTAGTCTCTTTGACACAATCATTTATATAAATAATTACACCATCTGATTTGTTTAGCTTACTTTCATTATAGTAAGTTTTAAAGCCTTTTAGTTTATATAAGTCTACATTATCAATATTCCATGATTCGGCGCATACAATAACATACGGTTTAAGTTTTAATCTCTCAATAAGGATTTCGAATTTACCGAAATTATCGTTAATATACGAACATTTACATATAACATACGACTGGCATTAATGTTTCCATCCTTATTGAGAGATTCTATATTGCACCTTCATATTTGATAACTTGGTTCTGCATGCCTCCTCAGAAGTTGATGTGTTGCGCCATTAAAACTCTTCCTTATTAGTTGAGTTTTGGCGCTGAGATGCAATTGAGGTTATGTATCTTTATATTTTCTTGCTAAAGATTTCACATTTATTCTGATCAAAGCAGATTGATGAGTATTATAATTTGTATTGCATTTCTCATTTCTATATGAACAATTTGGATATTTATTGTTGTTATTATTACAATCAGTTGTTTTGTGTTTCAGTTAGCAGTGTCAACATACTACACTGTTCCTACATTTAATTGCACTATGTCCAAATCCACCACAATTGTGACAAGGTTTGACATTAATTACGTGAAAAACTTTGCAACTTTGGTAAAGAACAAATATCATATTATTTTTCTCTGTGATATATTTATAAACTTCAGTATTAACTTCCATGATTACACTGGTTAATCCCTTTTCTTTCACAGTGCACATGTAAAGAACTTCACCATTATCATTAAAATTTCAGAAGTTTCTTAAATTTATGTAATTTTCAATTGTTTCTCGATCCATGTTTGTGAAGTTATCTATGTTAACTATTTTTATATTTGGATTATTTAATTGTTCTGTTATAATTTCACAGTGTTTATCCAATTTAATTTTTAGTAATTGTTCAGCAACTAATACACTTTCGCAATCAACACAATTTATAATTATATCATTATTTTTTATAATGACATATGTAGCTTGAAAACTTTGGTCTTTTTAAAATAATTTTGTAATGTTTTTCTTTATATTTGTGTTATTACGGTTTTTTTAGCAATCATTTTATGTCTAGTCTTTTATTTTTGTTTTATGTTTAAGATAACTTCGACATAAGTTGACTAGTTTGTTGCTGTGGTTGTTTTAATTGCTAGTTGTTCACGAAGCATTTCATTTTTTCCATCAGTTCTTTGTTAAGTGCTTTCAAAAGTGTGTTTTCCGTAAGTAGGCAGTCTTGTTGTTTTTGGAGCTCTGGATCAAAAATTGTAGTATTAGGAAGATCTAGTGTTTTGTCAGCTATTTCATCTAGCAAATCCTTCTGTAGTTGTCCTGTTGTTTTCGCTTTCATTTGCGCAATTAAATACCTGGTTGACTCAATTACATTTTCATCCGAAATTTGAAGGTTAGGTTTAGTTGGTTATATTCAGGATACATTGTCAGATTGTTCGGGTGACACTTATAGTATTTTTCACTATCATTAAATTTTGATCCCAAGTAGATGCACTCTCAACCGAAAACATGATAGTAGACTTTTCAGCCAAGAAATTATAATTTTTCAAACAGAATGGAATTTTTTATTACTTTTTTTTGTGAACAAAAACCGAAACCGCTGGTCCGAAAAATTTGAATTTTGGATTCTTCAACAAAATTTCAAATATTTTTATAATAATATTGTAGGATTTTCAAAAATCGGATTTTCTCTTTCCTTCAATTTTCTTATACCTTGCGTTTTTTGGCTCTAAATGTGCATTTTAATTTTTTTTTAATTTTTTAAATGCGGAAGTCTGATCATTTTCTTTTTATAAAAAAATCGGGAGCATACGTTTGTTGGCTTTCCGAGTACTACAAATAAAAAGTTTTGGAAACATAATGAGATTTTTATTTTTTTAACCAAAAAGAAAAAAAGAGGGAATAATTTGGCCTAAAAAAAACTAGTTTAGTATAAACAAAAAAAAAATAATTTGAATAAAAAAAGAAATTTATTATTTTTCTTTCTTTCGAAGGTTTGGCTTAAGATTCATGTATTTTCTTGAAAATGTTGTTCCATTTAGTAGAAAATTCATCTTCTCGATTGAAACATTTTCTCTTTGTTCGCTGAGGAATCATTGTTAGCTTAAAATACTAATTATTTTAAACAGTCGTTTTTACTTTATTTTAATTTCACTCCTTTTTATTTAAAAAAATATATTTTTGGTTAAAATGTCAATGGCTACATTTTCCATTCGAAATTCCTCTTTTTTGAATGAATATTTCATAACTTAGTTTAAATTTAAACACTTTGGTTAAAAATTAATTTTGTTGTTAAATATGCATAATTTTATTTGGAGATGCATTCGTTGTTTTTTTTTGTTCAAATTATATGTTTGAAACTAAAGGTGTAACATAATTTTTCAGAAAAAGGGTAATTTTCTGCAAAATAGTTCAATGCTCTTCCAAATATTTACATTTTCAGGCGAATACTTAAATTTTTATTTTAAAAAGATTTAAATTTTCACCAAAAGAGTTGAATATTTATAAAAATCTTTAAATTTTTATACAAATCGTTATAGTTTCAAAAATTCAGTTTAATTTTTACCCATACAGTTAAATTTTTAACGAAGAATATAAATTTTCAGCAAAAACGTTATTTTTTAACCTGAAAAGCTGCTTTTTCAATCCCGACATTTTACGAAATACGATTTTTTAACAAGGTAGTTCAATCTTCATACAAAAAGATGAATTTTTAAGAAAGGGAAAATTTAGGGATTCAAAAATAAAAGTTTTTCAAAAGGTTTTTGAATAATAATGATCAGCGAAAACGAAGTTTATCCTTTTAATTATAAATTTCATTATTTGTTTAAAAATGCAACAATCTTCTTAAAACGCCATCCTTTCTAGTTCAAAAATTCACCCATTTCATGGAAAATTTACTTCTTGCATAAAATTCATATTTTGTGACTCAAAATTGACCTGAAATATTTTTTGGATGCAAATTTAACTACTTTTTGCAAAATTGTGTTTTTAAATTAAAAATTCATCTATTTTGCTAGAACTTCGATTTTTTTGATGAAAATGCAACTGTTTTATTAAAAAATAATCTCCTTTGCGTGACGATTAAAATATTTTGTTTGAAAATTTTGGTTGAACCACTTTTTTTTAGTAGTATTCTATTTTCAGTGGAAGATTCATCTCTTTGATTGAAAGCTTAACTATTTTGTTGAAAACATTTAATTTTTAATTCTTTTTTAACTGCGTAGGTTAAATTTGACTTCCTCTTTGATTTTTTTCTTTAAAAGGTGACTCAAAAAATTAGTTCTCAACGATAAATGTATCAGATGATATTTTGATAAAGAATGATTTTAACTTAAAAAAAAATGGCAGTTCATCTAAAATCAACGAATTTTTGAACAAAATAGTTGAATTTTCAATTAAAAATGGTGAAATTAGTATTTCAGCTACAAAAATTAATTTAGAAGGAAAATAAACGATTTTTCAACCAAACAGTTAACGTTTAAAAAACAGAAATCCATTTTTTTCACACATTTTTAAAATTTTATTTTTGTCAATTAAAGCTAACACTACGAACTTCATAAAAAAATGAATAGGAATACATTTTTAGCCACCATTTTTTGGGTGAAACAATTTTGTTCAAGCATTGTTTTTCTTTATTAAATGAAAAGATAAATATTATATGTTCAGTTGAAAATTCAACTATATGGTTAAAAATTGATGTACTGTGTTAAAATTAATCTTTCTTGATAAAAATTTTATCTTCTTTGCTCAAAATTCATTGCTTGGGTTTAAAAATTAGTTTTTTATTTAAAATTAATTTCTTAACTAATAATTTAATTACCTAATGTTTGCTTGAACATTAATCTCGTTTCGTTAAAATTCTACTATTTGCTTGTAAATGTTAAAATATTTGGTTAGAATGCATATATTTTGTTAAAAATTATTAATTTCTGATTGTAATTTGAACTATTTCAATGGAAATAATTTGACTTGCTTAAAAACTTCCTTTATTAACTAAAAATTAAACTATTTTGTTTTTTGTTGTAAATTAATTTTTTTCAACTGAAGTTTCATCTATTATTTTCAACATCTGTCCTTTTTTGGTAAAAGGCTAATTTTTGTGTTTGAAAAATCATTTATTTCACTTTCAAAATTACTTTTTGGAAGTGAAATATTATTTTTTAAAGTAAAAACTTTTTGTTTTAAAATGCTTGGTTCAAAATTTAACTATTTCATTGAAAATATATTTTATTCTATTAAAAACTTATTTCTTTAACTGAAAAATATCGTATAACGTTTCGATAGAAATTCATCTATTTTGTCAAAGTTTCCTTTTTTTCACAGAGAGTTAACCTTTTCGATTGAATATTTTTTAATTTTATTGAACGTTCATTTTTATTGAAAAATAATTTTATTAATTAAAAATTTAAGAATTCCATTTTTTGTCGGATTTTTATTTTTTAGAAATTTATTCTTTTGGGTTGAAAATGAATCTAATTGCAAAATTAACTATTTCATAAAAGAATATTTAATTTAGTTAAAAACATATTTTTCTAAAATAAAATAAAATTGCATTCTATTTATTGTTGAATATTTATCTTTTCTTACAGAGAATTATCTATCTTTTTTGGTAGAAAATTCATCTTCTGGGTTAAAAATTAAACTCTTTGTTCGAATTTTTTTCTATTTAACATGCATGATTTGAATTAAATGTTAATTAATTTTGGTTAAAAATGTAACTAATTTAGTTGAAAATGCATTTATTCTTGTTGAAAATGAATTTATTACTTAAAATAAAGCTATTCTATCATGACAGAGAATTTTAGAAAATTTACTCATATAATGGTTTGAAAAGTCAAACTGAAATATTTTTTTTATGAAAATTCAATTTTTTCGTTTTAAGTTTGCCTTTTTCATTTAAAAATATAATTATTTTAGTAGAAATTTTATATATCTGGATAAAATAGCTACTGTTTGATTAAAAATGAATCTTTTTTGCTTTATAAATCCAAAAAAACTTGCTTGACAATTTTGGTTGAACGACTTTTTTCTGATATATTTTTTTGTTGAAGATTCATATTTTTAGTTGAAAATTCCTCTTTGGTTGAAAGTTAGACAATTTGTTTTAATTTCTTTTTTTGAGTAAAGCGTTATCTCTTGGTTTGAAAATTTAACTATTTTGTTGAAAATTAATGTTTTCGCTCAAAATTCAAATTTTTGATTAAAAATTCAATTTCTGTAGAGAACATGTTTTTTGGCTTGAAGCTTCAACAATTTAGGTTTTCACTTTTTTTCTTTCATGATTGAAAATTTTTTGTTTCTTGTGAATTCGTCTTTTTGGTTTTAAAATTCATCATTTATCATTTATTCATAATTTATTTTTAAGAAATGAGAGAATTATTAATTTTAATTATTATTAATTATTATTAATTTAAATAATTATTAATCACTTCCTTGTGTGGTTTAAGGAAGTAAATTTAATTGCACTGAGAAAAGTATAGTTTTTTTAATACTTCTCCGTTATATTTCATTTTTATAATTATTACCATTGAATTAAAAATGTTTCAACACATTATTATTGCTTCATCAGTACAGAATTTTCACCATCTTTCCTGGGAGAAGGCGCAAATAAATGATTATTAATTGATTAAATAATTTCCAAATGTCTTTAAAAAAATAGGAATCATCAAATTTGTTAATAGTGTCATTAATTGCAAAAAAGAATGACTTTTTACAATTTAGAGAGAAGAAATTGTTCCATGAAACAAACATTATTTAAATAAATGAAAATTATTTAAAAAATGGCTTAACATCCTGAAGAAAAAAAGGTTACTCTCAATATCTGTTAACTGTATCATTAATTCCAGAGATAGCTTTTCGCGCATTTCAGGGGGAAATTTGTTTAAATAAATAACTTTATATTATTTGTCCGGAAAGAATGAAATTTTAAGGGACTTCTGGAGATTGTTACGGCTTTTCTGAGATTGTGTGGGGTCTCACATGATTTCAAAGATTTAAACACTTTTAAAGGAATTTAAAAAAATAGTTAAAACCGCAATATAATGTTTAAAACATACCATGATACTCTTTCCCCAATTTTTTTCTGTTATAAAACTCTTGATGGTATTTTGAATTTAAAAATTATTACGAGGTCTTGAATATTAAAATATCCTGTATTTTTTGCAATAGTTTAAAATAATTTCTGATAATATTAGGACGAGATCCTATCGGTTTTATGCAGGCTCAACCATTTTGTGACCTTTGGTATACTCTTTCAGTGTCCTAAACTAAAGGTCAAGTTCGTTAGCCAGCCATTTTGTATAAAAACTCAAAAAGTGAGCACATTTTGAAACTTTTTGAGGCCACTTTTTTCAAGATTCAAAAATTCTCTATACGGTTATTCTTAGTACTTGAAAACAAGAACATTTTTTTCTAATGACTTTTTTCGATAAAACAAAAATTATCCGAGTTAGAACATTTTCAAATTTATTTTCTTATTTTAATAGACAACTTTTCAAACTGTAAAAAATGTGATGTTTTGAGAATCACTAAATAGTTTACGAAAATTTTTTTCATATTTTGTTTTGATTTATAAAAATTGTGTAACTTTTTGAAAATAGTAACGAGGCCCTTTTTTACTTTAGTGAAAAGCAGGGACGAAAATCATAGCAAGTACGAGTTTTTGAGTACTATATAAGGCACGATTTTAAATTTCTCTAAATTCTGAATTTCGTGCATAACGAAATATGTTTCTTTCCAGTAATTAAGCCTTTTAATTGACACCTAAGAAGTTTTAGCCGTGAAGCAAAGAAATAATCACTTTGCAAAACAAAATGGGGGTGGCCATCGTTAATTTTCTTTAATACAAAAATTTTAGTTGTCATCGGGTGCTTAGTAATAAATACATGTGACTCTTGAAAGAATTTGAAGGGATTTTGTTATTAGTTGTAGAAATTTTCATTTTGTAAATTTTGAAGAAAACCAAATTTCGTGTAGATATATTTTTTGAACATAGTCCCAAGATCATATTGTAAAAATCCAAAGGTTTCCGATCAAATATAAAAAAAATATGTATGGCTCAGAGGTAGTTTTTTGGAATGCTTTATAATTTCTTGCATCATTACATTATTCTTCTTTCTTGTTTTTCTTCAAACACATCTTGAGCAATTAGAAAATAGATCTATAGACATTGCAAGAACTTAAAACGGTGAGAACTTGCGTCAGGCATTGTAAACGGCCTCTTAATTTGTTTGAAAATACAAAATATTTATCGATGACTGACAATCTCTTGATGTCAACCTTCCAATCACTATCAGAGAAAGAGAGATTTTGTTTAAATCCGCATTAAGTATTGCGAAATATTGAGAAAAAATTCGAACATAGAGCGAGATATATAAATCACATAATCTTGCAATTGGTCACAATTTATTGTATATCATATCTGATAAATGTTTCGTAATTTTTTACTTTCGATATGAATATGAAAAATTGAGACATCATCTTATCAGTATATATGAAGTTAATATAGTACGTGCTATATAAACAAAAAGACCTTGTATTTGTTTACAATTTTTTCAACAGCCTCTTAATAAATTAAATCTTGATAACCGTTTCAGTGTTCCCAGAAAAGCTTATAATTTGTCTATATACATTTCAGTGATTTCTTCTGTCACGTTTCAGTCAGTATTGCGACATTCGTCGACAACAATGAAAATTGTGACGGGATCTCTTCTTCTTACAATAGCACTTTCTCTATTTGATACTGTTGGTAAGTGCAATAATATTTACATTATTATATATTAATAAAAAACAGGATAGGCTTTGAGAATTTTTAAACATTTTGAATATACCTGTTAACGTTTCCAAAAAATAATAAACGCCTTTTGCATTCATTTAGAATTAGAGGAAAAAGGAAAGTTTTTACATTCTTATCTGATTTATTTATTCCTCCCCAACTTCTAAAAGTGCTAAGCATCTTTTAAAAATACTTAAACTTTTCATTATATTTGGTAAAATCCTATAAAATAAAAAAATAAATTCAAAATATTCTACATTATTTTCTGACACGTCTGAAATATTCAAATTACTTTTTTTTATATTTTCTCAATAATCTTATGAAAATTATATTTATATAAATTTAAAAACAATATGAGAATACTTATTTTCTTGCTTTCAAATCTCACAATTTAATTTCAGCATGGATTTATTAGAACAATTTAAAAATAAAGAATATTCGTAAATGTTCTTTCTTTAAGAGTGACTATACAAATGTTGAAATATTTTACCTGTTTTAAAAATTCTATTTGATTAAGGAATTTCACATTTAAGATTTCGTTATTTAATCAAATTGTCATAGAAAACAATATTAGCAAAACCAAAAATTAGCGAAAAACATTGCCTAAAATATGAATTAGCCAATTATAGATTAGCCGAATTACAAAATAAATAAATTGCTAAATCCCCATGAATATTTCTATTTCTGAAATTTTAATTTTCCGAAATTTGAGATTACCGAAAATAATTAATAAATTATTAATTGTTGCACTTATTTCCTTTTTTGTCGCCCAATTTCCCATTTGTTCATATGCATTCTTTCATTCACTCTCATTCGCTCCTCTAGCACACTCCAACTCTTTCATCCATTCTTCTCCTAATCAATCCTCCCCTAGAATCTCTTGCACATTCTCTTGCCAGCTTCCTTTATCTTCCATTCCTCTCCTACATCCTTCCCATACATGCTCCCATGTTTCCTCTTCCCATTCACACATTATACACTTTATGGTCTCTTCCTTCTACCAATGCATCCCCTCTCTTACCTTGTTTCCCAATCTATATCTACTAAAAATATTGCTGAAAGAGTTCAGTAAACTTTGTATTGCAATCTGATTTAAAAATTTTAATAAACTGTATGTTATGATCCGGAACTTGTACGTTTAACTCCTTGTAAGTAGAGAGAGTTGACAGGAAAAATTCTTTGTTGCCACCGCTCATTCCAGCTAAATGAATATTGCCTGTATATTTGCATTTTCTGTCTTTCACACTTCCAGGTCCTTTTTAATTTCTCCTGAATAACAAGCCGGTTTTCACGAAACAAGAAAATTGTATCACACATTGGATGGAGTTTCGAATGGCGTAAACCGACGATTTCGTTCCTACTAT
>JAWWLR010042285.1:0-10099 GCA_035041075.1 Acraspis erinacei | reverse complement strand
TTAATAACATTATTTATATAATTCAACCCAAAGTTTCAAGACAAACATTAATATTTTTAATTACTTTGATTATAATTATTACTTTTTTATTTTATCTTTCTTTCTTCTAATGCAAAATCCTTGAACTGGTTAATCTAAACGAGATTTTCTACTTACTCAAGATTACCAGCAATCAGTGAATGGAAGTATCGGAAGGCGGAAGTTGAAAACTCATTTAGAACACTAGGATCTACGGAATAATCGTAGTCGTTGACATAGTCCTTAGTTTTGTATATAATTTTGTAACGATAAGCATTCTCAAGACCTGAGAAAATAAAGGAGAGTATTACTGAAAGCCAGAAACATAATTAAAGTTTTGACCGAAGGGAAACAACTTCCAAAAATTTGGTCCAGACAATTTGGACCAAAAATATTAACTCTATTAACCAAAAAGATTAATTTTCTAACCATAAAGTCAAATTTTCAAAAAATTCGTGAACTTTTATTTAAATTATTTAATTATAAACAAAAAAAAAGAAATTTTAAAGAAAAAAAAGAATTTGCATGGAAACAGATTAATTTTCTGAAAGAAAAGATGACTTTTCAACAAAATCCCTGCAATTTTATCCATATAGTTACAATCTGCTTATATTTTACAAACTAAACTAGAATAATTTACTTTGCGGTTAAAAAAATTAATTTTTCAAGCCAACAAAGGATTTCAAACAAATAATTCAATTTTCCGAAAAATAGGTTAATTTTCGACCTCTACGTCAAATTTTTAACCACAAGTAAAACTTTCAATTAAAAAAGATAAATTAACCATTTAAAATGAAATTGTTAAATTTTCATTGAGAAAAACATACTTTTAAACTCAACAAAAAACAATTTCCTTTATCGAAATAGTTCTATTGTTCCCAAAATAGTTAAACTATTGTCCAAGAAGATACATTTTATGAGCAAGAGAATCTTCTGCCAAAATATTAACTTTTAACAAAAAAGCTAAATTAAATTTTAAGTTAAATTAGATTAAATTTTCAACTAAAAAATATTAAATTACAATCTTAAATGGTAAAATAGTTTATTTGTCAAATGAAAAAATGAATTTTCGAGTAAAAATTGCAATTTTCTATCAGAAAGGCGAACTTTTAACAAAGTAGTTGAATTTTCAAATAAAAAGACGAATTTTCAACAAAACAGTTGACTTTTCCCTAAAAGGGGAATTTTAAAATAAATTGTTTAAGTTTAAAAAAAGTAGATTCAGTGTGAGGCAAATAGTTGAATTTCCAATAAGAATATGATTTTTGAATGAAGAAAATTAATTTTTACGATAAATTTATTTTTAATTAAATATAGGAATTTTCAACCAAAATCAAGACTCTTAAACGAGAAAAATTAATTTTGAACAATGAAGTTCAAATTTCAATCGGGTAATAGAATTTTTAACTATAAACGTAGTTTTTTCTACTTAAATCGAATAGCTGAATTTTCAGTTTAAAAATTTAACTTAAAAAACAACTAATTCTTAACAACAGAGTTAAATTGTAACCACAGAAATGAATTTTCTACTAAAATAGTTATATTTTCGACTTAAAAAAAATCTAATTTTCAACGGTAACTTGATTTTTCAAAAAAAAGATTAACTCTCTAACAAAAAGACTATTTTAAAAAAACATGAATTTTCAACGTAGAAATATCAATTTGTAACGAAAAATAAAATTTTAGTAAAAAAAAAAGTAATTTTCACTAGAAATTTTTTTTTTAATAAACGAGTGAAAAACTATAGAATAGCTATCTAAATTACTCTACAATACCTGTATTACTCCGGATTACAAAGTAATTACGTGGATTACCTAAATTATTTCAATTATCTAGATAGCTATTGAATTACCCCGATTTACAGGTGGATTAAAAGTGGATTACTCTGTATTATTTGGATTACGAGTATCCTACGACGGATTAGATAAGTATTACTCCAGATTAGAACTGAATTACTCTAAATTTCAACTAAGAATTCTCTGATTACAAGCTGATTATTTCGGATTACAAGTATAACTCTGCAGAATATTGGATTACATGGATTACTCCGCCGAATCTGTTCTATAAATGGAGTATTCAAGATAACCCGGATTACAATAGAATAATCCTAATAATATTCTGCAAAATTGTATTACTCTCGATTACTGTGGATTACATGTAACGTCCTGTGGGTTAGAACTGGATTACTCTTGATTTCAAGTGGATTACTCTAAAATATTTGGATTACTCTGATTGACACAAAATACTCTGGGGTACACTATATTACGAATAGATTACTTGGATTACCTCAATTACTTTGAATAATGCGCTTCACTGCTAGATTATATCGGAGTACAAGTACCCTACTTCAATTTAGAAAAGGATGCCTATAGATTACAAGTGGATTTCATCGAATCACAATTAGATTACTTTGGAATAATAGTCTGCTACCACCGATTACAAGTGGATTACTTTGCAATATTAAGATTGCTCGAAATTATTTTAATTACTGCGGCTTACAATAGATTGAAATTGGATTACTTTAATTACCTAGATTCCTTTAAATAATATGCTTCACAATTGGATTACATTGGATTACAAGTAGCTTTTTCCGGTTAGTGCTAGATTACTTTTTACTGCCAATGAATTGCACCGGATTACAAATGGACTTTTCCAGAATATTGAGATTTCTCTTAACGACTTGAATTACTCTATTTTACACTAGATTACAAGTGGATGACTTTAATCACATAAATTACACTAGACAATCTGCTTTATAAGTGTATTTCCCTATGTTACTGCGAATTACAAGTGGCCTACTGCGGGTTAGAAATGAAATAATTCTCGATTACAAGTGTATTGTGCCATATTTCAAGGGGATTACTCCGGAATATTGGGATTACTCTAGAATATTGGGATTTGTATGGAATATTGTGATTACTCCGGAATATTGGGACAACTACAAATAACTTGATTATTCCAGATTACGCTGGATTACTTATAATTTGGATTACATGAATCAAACCGAATGATCTGATTCAAAATTGAATTACTCTAGAATAATTCGGATTACAAGTGGCTTACCCTGGATGAGAACCTGACTAATACAGTTATAACTGGATTACTATCGGTAATTACTTGGTAATGTTAGGATTGCTCAGAATTATTTCAATAATTCCAGATTACAATAGATTGCAATTGGATTACTTTAGATACCTAAATTACTTTAAATAATATGCTTCACAAGTGGATTACCATGGATTACAGTTACTTTTTCTGAGTTAGTACTAGATTACTTTATACTTCCAATGATTTGCACCGGATTACAAATGGACTTTTCCAAAATACTGGGGTATCTGCTTTAAAAATGAATTACGCTAGGTTACCGCGGATTACAAGTGGTATACTGCGGATTATAAATGTAATAATTCTCGGTTACTAGTTTCTTCTGCCAGATTACAAGAGGATTACTCCTGAATATTTGGATTACTCGGAAATATTAGGATTACTCCGTAATATTGGGATAACTTGAAATGACTTGCATTACTCCAGATTACACTGGATTACAAGTTTATTACTTGAGTCATTTAAATTACGCTGGAAAATCTGCTTTACAAGCGGATTGCGCTGGGTTACCGCGGATTACAAGTGGTCCACTGCGGGTTAGGAATGAAATAATTTTCCCTCGCAGCAATAGGATAAACCGGGATATCCCATTTGTTCCCATTTATCTCCCAGGTTATCCCAAGGATATCCCAGAGATAACCGCCGGATATCATGCAACGCGGAAATATGGATATCCCCAGGATATTCAGGATATCCCTGGGACGTTTCCGGGATATTCAATGTCTCAAGTAGGATATAGATTGATTTTCTATATCCTAATTGGGTCATTTGAATATCCTGGAAACGTCCCTGGGATATCCAAATGTCCACCTGGCGGGATATCCGACGGGTTATCCTTGGGATAACCTGGGAGATAAAATGGGATATCCCGGCATATCCTATTCCCGTGCGGGTTCGATTACAAGTGAATTGTGTCAGATTACAAGAGGATTACTCCGGAATATTTGGATTACTCCGGAATATTAAGATTACCTCGGAATATTGGAATAACTCCAAATTACATGCATTACTCCAGATTATGCTGGATCATAAGTTTATAAATTGGTTCACATGAATCGCACCAAATAATCTGATTCGCAATTGGATTACTCTGGATTGATTCGAATAAAGAGCAGTTTACCGGGAAATTAAAACAGGATCAATACAGTTATAACTGGATTACAATCGATTGCAAAAAGATTGACCTAAATTTAAAGCAGATTACCCTGGATTACAAATGGATTACCACCGTTTACAATTCGATTACTTTTTAATATAAGGATGGCTCAGAATTACTTTAATTACTCCGGATAGCACTATATTGCAGTTGGATTACTTGGATTACATAAATTACTTTAAATAATCTAGTTTACAAAGGGATCACCCTGGATTACTTTAGATTATAAGCCACTTCCTCCAGTTTGGTACTGGATTGATTTCGATTAAAAACGGATAGCTGCGGATTGAAAATGGACTTTTCCCGAATATTAGGATTTTTCTGAATTTCTTGGATTACTCCAGTTTACACTAAATTACAAGTGGATTACTTGAATCATTTAAATTACGCAGCAAAATCTCATTTAAATGTGCATTACGCTAGGCCATCCGGGATTACAAGTGGCCTACTGCGGGTTAGAAATGAAATAATTCTCGATTACAAGTGTATTGTGCCATATTTCAAGGGGATTACTCCGGAATATTGGGATTACTCTAGAATATTGGGATTTGTCTGGAACATTGTGATTACTCCGGAATATTGGGACAACTACAAATTACTTGCATTACTCCAGATTACGCTGGATCACAAGTTTATAATTTGGGTTACAAGAATCACACCAAATAATCTGATTCGCAATTGGATTACTCTAGAGTAATTCGGATTAAAAGTAGCTTACCCGGGATGAGAACTGGACTAAGACAGTTAAAGCTGGATTACTATCTATTGAAAAAGTATTTCCCTAAATTACAAGTGGATTACAATGGATTACAAGTAAGTTATTTTAGATTATTAGAATTACTCCGAATTACTTGAATTACTCCGGATTACCCTAGCTTAGAAGGGAATTACTTTTTTCGGGTTAGTATAGATTACTTTAGATTACGATCGTATTCCGCCGGATTCCAAACGGACTTGTCGGGAATACGGCTATTGGAATTACCCCCAATTACTTAATTTAATCCGCCTTACCAGGCCGGATAACCGGGTGCTCCAGCAGATTACCAAAGTTGTTTCCCCTCGGTTTTGAAATTGTAGAATAATTAGCTTACATTATCAATTAGTAATAAATCATTATTATTTAAATTAAGATTACCAATAAATATTGGAAGCCATTCATCATAGGAGATATGTTGATTGATAGCCATCAGAATTCTTCTTGATTCTTGGAAAGTCGTTTCGTCTGACCAATGTGGATTCATTTGAGACAAAGCACCAGCAAGACGATTGTGTTCTTTGTGCAAAATGAGTTGCAGAAGTGTCAACTGCGGATTCTGGTTTACTCTGCTGTCACCTGTGCGATTTTTAAAAATTGATTTTTTTTATTTTATAAGGCTCTTTTATTGTAAAATTACTGAACTTTAACATTATGTACTATAATTTTGGTTACGCGGTTTATGGATGGGTCGAAATTCCTTTAATTCCCCTCCCCCTCCCTCTCCTCGATTACTTCCCCTCTCCAAATATAAGCCTTTGCTCTCCCCCTTCTCCAATTTCTTCCACATCTACTTTCCCCTCACATCCCCTAAATTCGCTTCCCTCACTTCCCTTATTTACCATCCTTAAGTTTCCCTCATTTCCCCTAATTTTGCCTACCTCAATTCCTCTATTTACCCTCCCCTCATTTTTCCTATTTACCCTACCCTAATTTCCACTATTTACCCCCCCCCCCCGTCATTTCCCACTACTTCTGAGTTTTGAATGTTGAGTTGTGAAAATACAATGGTTTCTGACCGAATATATGAAAACTTTTTGAACGACTCTCTCTAACTCAAAAGTAAGATTTCATTTGAAGGAGACACCAAAAGTGTCATATTTTCACCTCATAAAAAATCTAAAGAAATAAAAATTTGTGAAAAATGCGTTCATAACTCATTCTTTTTTGGTACTGCTTAAGCTAAATTAGAAAAAAATACACGATAGGCCGATAGACGTTTGCGACTCTCAGCTAGGAAGGGTCGCAGTGCGCGAGTACTCAGTCAAGTATATTGCGCAATATTATGCATTCCAACTGGAAACGGCTCAGCTCCCTCTGTCTATTTACTTTTTTAGAGTATCGATTTAGTAACAAGGCCAGTCCGAGGTAACCGCCGAAATTGATATTATATTGGAATTAGAGTGTATTTATAACATTGATAAAAATATCAATTATTCGCGATTTTTTTAACTGGAAAAAAAGTTGGGAGCGACAGAACTTCCACATTCCCTTCTGCAGCTCGAAAAACTACAATTTTAAATAAAAATATTTGTTATAAACATTTATAATTTATTAATAAAATAAAATTCATTTAACATATTATAATTTTAATGGTGATTATAGCAATGCTAAAAATTTTTACTGATCTAATATTTAAAATAAATAAGCTGCCAAATATTCAAATTGATCCACGATTAGCGAAATTTACTCAAAATAATTCAAATCGATTAATAACCAACATTAATTAAATCTTTCGTAGATTAATATTTATTTCAATATAATAAATATTTTGTTTATATATTGCTTTGTTCTGAAACTTGATTCCAAACAAAATTTGATTATTTTCGTGTTTTTGCCAGAAAAATAAAAACCTTTTTGTAAAAAATTGATAAAAGTGAAAGAAAGACGATTATTATTCCATCAATACACCGAAACGTTAAAAAAATCATGAACTGAAACAAAAAGTGTTTTGTATTTTTTGACAACAAAAATGTTTTTTGGTCATCCTCGAATAATATATTATTTTCGAAAAATTTTCATTTTAAATAAAATAACGTTTTATAAACATTTACAATTTCTTATTGAAGTCAATTTTATATATGATATAATAATTTTAAATTTTAAACATAGCAATTTTTTATTTTTTAAACAAACATTTGGTTATTCGTGCTGAAATTTCGGTATACATAATCACAATCTAAATTATAATTGTTTATAAAAAGTTTTTTATTTGTATGAAAAGATAACTTTTGAAGCTGAAAAAGGAAGGGGAAGAGAGAAGTTTGTTTAAAACCTAAACCTTTTTCCGAAGTAAAATTTGAGTCTGAGCAAACCAACAAATATTGGTATTGTTTTAGAAAATTATGTAAAACCATCTTTTTCTGTAAATGGTTTTGCAAGCTTTTGCGGCTTTTTGTTATTTTTCTGAAAGAAGCAGAAAAACAATCGATTTCAAAAAAATCGAATTTGAAAATAAAACAATTTTTCAAATTTTACTACATTAAAAAACTAATAGATTTGAATTATTTGAATGAATTTTACTAGTTCTTGATTAATTTAGACACACATAGACACATCCCAAAATTTATTAATAATTAAAATATATTTATCCTGATATAAATTTAATGCTAATTTTAGCAATTTTCACTATTCGAATATTTCAAAATGGTCTTCTTTTAAATTATTAATCAATGAAATCTTGAATCGATTCGAATTTTGTTCAGTAGAATAATTTTTAAATTCTTTTGTTGTTGGTTGCAGGTGCAACAAACAATTTCAATTACAAAAAAATGAAAAAAAACAACTAAATTTGAAGTATATCCGTTTAAAAAAATTCTTTGATTCAATAAAAATGCCTAGAAAACAGAAAGCAACTATCAAAAAAAGATGTACAATAGCCATGCAAATGTTAAAAAATGTATTCAATTTATTATAAACAAATAAGTGAATGAAAATTGTTTCATGGGGTTGGTGGTGCTTTGTCACTTGATTCGCACAAAATTTGAACAATTCTTGAACAAAATGAGTTTTTAAGTTGAATTAATAAAAGTCAATAAATAATTTTTTATTTTAAAATCAAATTTTTATAAACAAATATCCATATCAGGTATTTTTCATCGAATAAATCAAGTTTTTTTAGAGAATCGATCATATATTACTTAGAAATAAAACCTAAGTATGATGTTTGGAAACCAAACAAAAATTAACAAATGTTTAAACCGCCTTAATTAACAAATGCACTATTTGGTTATTTTTGGAGGTACAAACTTGATTTTTGCAATGTAATTAATTATAAATAACTAACTTATAAATTTTCGAGAACATTGTGATGACAATAAAAAATTTATTTATGTGAAAAAATATTGTTTAAAAAAATTATCATCATTTTATCTATTTATAAATAAAATACCGCTTTTTCATGGAATGAACAGCCAGTTATTTAGCAATGGTTTTTTTCTATGAATCGATAACATTTGATGATTGTTTAAAGAAACTTAATTAAAGAATTACATATTTGGCTATTTTTCAGCACTTAATTTTTTGTATATATAACTGTTAATAAAATATTTAAAAACTTTTTTTTGTAGTTCGATAACAATCCACTGTTTTTATTTTTATTAAGAATGTAGTAAACAAATTTCTCTGGCTAATATATTTTTAAATTAAAAATCTCGATGTCAATAAAACAGAAAGTGTTTTTCTTAGAATTAGTTTGATTTCATCATAATAATAATATCGTTAACGAACTATTTAAAAAAGTTAAAAAATGTCTTACTAACAGTTGACTATACAAACAAAATAAGTTTAAATGCTGAAAATAGCCAGATAATGAATTTGTTAATTGATTGTTGTTAAACAATTATGATAACAAATTGTTTTCTTTCATAAAAATGTGCTTCAAAATTTAGATATTAGTTATTTCCAGTTAATTGCATACAAAAAATCAAGTATGTACCTCCAAAAATAACCAAATAGTGCATTTGATAATTAAGGCAGTTTAAACAATTACTAACTTTTATTTGGTATCCTAAAATTATACTTAGGTTTTATTCCCAAGTAATATGTGATCGATTACCTAAAAAAAACCTTGATTTATTCCATCAAAAGTACCTGATATGGATATTTGTTTCTAAAAATTTCTTTTAAAATAACAAATTATTTATTAATTTTTATTAATTCAACTAAAAAATCTCATTTTGTCCATAAATCTTTCAAATTTTTGCGAATCAAGTTTCTAATCACCACCAAACCCCACGAAACCATTTTCTTCTACTTATTTGTTTATTAATAATTTAATAAATTTTTAACACTTGTATTGATATTAGGCACCTTTTATGGATAGTTGCTTTCCGTTTTATAGGCATTTTTGATCGAATCGAAGTATTTCTTAACAAACCGGTATACTTCAAAAGTTCATTTTTTCAGCTTTGTTATTAAATAAACAAAAATTGGCCATGAAAGTGCGATGCAAAATTTTATTATCCTTCATTAAAAAAAAAAAATAAAATCGGATAATAATTTTCTTCTGAAAACCAATTTGTCAGCGGACGTTTTTTTGCACAACTGTTCGCCTTAAGGTGCTTCCGCAGGCTTGATATTTAGCCATGTATTGGAGGGAGCAAACCGCCACCATGAGTGTGTCCATGGTAAGAGGAATATGGTGCCGGCTAGTTTCTTAATGAAGCCACAGGCGATCTTGAGTGTTATTTTTTCTACGATAATGTATACATCGTCAAAAATAATCAAAATAATGATAGAGAGCAAAATTCTGGAAAATGAATTACTAAAAAAAAAAGGTTGCGAATTGAAGATCCTTCAAGTGTAATCTTAAAAATGAAATAACTTGAAATTCCACACTTTTCCGGTTGAACAAGACTCATCATTTTTGTCTGAGTATTTTTTGTCGTAAAATCTGAGAAGAGAGGAGAAATTACGAAAGCTCTCAGCAGAAATTGAACGAATTGACCGATTTTCTTCTATCTTTTTATAATCGTCTGGTCGTTATTTAATGCAACTAAGGTAAATGTCCCATTTTGTGCGAGTGACCCTGTTTGGGCGAATGCTCACCTAATACAGGTAAATCC
>JAWWLR010042277.1:0-10099 GCA_035041075.1 Acraspis erinacei | reverse complement strand
TTTATGGCAAAACGTCTGTCAAATCACTCTCAATGCCACTTTACACTGCATGATATGCGAGGGCATGTGTCGACAAAATATCTAACACGCACGCTTATGCCTATCAATTTTCAAATTAAGCTGCTTTTTCTAGAAATCCGTGTTTTGGAAGTTCTAAAATTCAACAGCGTCTCGGTGGCGTATTTTTCAACCGAAAAGGTTCCATGTGGCCATATGCCCCGTACGTACATTTTCACGCTGACAAAGTGGGCCATTTACTTGCGAAACGACAAATATGATATTTAACCATTTTTATCATCTTTCAGATTTTGGTATTTTAAATTTAAAATTATACTTTTCATTGCGCAATTATAAAATACTTTTATCTTTTTGAAGCCATAAAGCACAAGTTTTTTTGCTTTGAAAGCTTAATTTCGACAATATTTACTTCGACATTTTTTATTTGTTGGAGGTTTCTAATTAGAAATTTCGCAATCATGTCATAAAGTGCTACGTTATTTCTATATTCGTATATAAAATATAATAGATAAAAAGAAATCCGTTTGAAATTTATGCTTACAAATAGTTCTAGAATTTTGAAAAGTATAATTAGGAGTTTAAACTCTTTTATTTTTTCAACAATTTCGATTTACCCAAAATAATCGGAATTTTAAAAGGTTTTCGTTTTAAAAAGCTGTAATATTGCAATTAGTAATTTTAGCGTTCGTTAGTATACATTTTTCAATTTCTCCCATTTAAATTTTCTTTCTACATTTAATGGTTCTCCAGAATAATTAGTGATGCCGTCCGAGACGAGAAATACCGAGCCTGACTCGCTTTCATCTCGTTCTTTACTCGGTTGCGTCTCGTTTTCGTGAGCTCATTCGGTTTGTCTCGTCTCATTCTTACTCGTCTCGTGGGGCCCATTCTCGTTTCTCGCTCGGGTTTTCCCGAGTATTGCAGCAGATGTGCGTTGGCGGAGCGGGCAGCTCGCAGGAGCGTTCTTTTACCACTCTCTCGCGATAATACTAATTAGCGTTCTTTAAAGAATAGTTCAAGTCTAAATATGATTACATATTATACTTTTTTGTCTATTACTGATTAATTTGATATCAAACACGATTATGTTTTCATTATTTCACACATTTAACTTCACTGTATTAGTATATCATTTTTTTCAACGAAACATTTATTTTGCCCATTATAAGAATAGAATATATGAACGGAAAGGGTAGAAATATAGGTGTATTTTCAAGTCATGTAGAGTTTAAAGAATTTAACTGTAATTTAATTTTTTATTTTTCAAAGTAGAGTTTCAAAATTTTGTGGCGTCCAATTTATACGGTTGGTAAATAAAATACATTTGTCGGTACGTTTATAAAATCGAACGTGTGTAGTTACTTGCACAGACGTTTTTTATAATTCACTCCTGTGAAATTCATGTATCTTTATTTGTAGATTCATATACGCATATTTGAATATTTATGTACATAAAAATTGTTATAATTCGGAGACTCATTATCACTGACAATTTTCTTCTGTGGTCCTTATAACGCGCATATCTAAAAGTAGGGCTAGGTCAAAATAAAATAAGTGAAATCAAAGAGTTGTGGAAAAATCATCAATGTTGTTTTTGTTTTTTAGTTACCTTAATGAGTCCATTTTTTAAAAATATTGCACTTTGTTTATTATAGTTCATATGGGAAAAATTAATTTTTATATGAAGTTCCCAAAATTTAAAAAAATAGAAGCTCTAAAATTTATGAATACTTTTCTTTAACATAGAAAAACATTTTAAGGTTAAGAATGCACTTCCAAAAAAATTGAAAAGATCAGATGCTTCAGAATAAAGAATTAAGTTAATGTAAAAATACAACAACTTGTCATTTGTAATGTTCTGATCTTCTAAATTGTCTTGGAACTGCATTTTGTACATAAGAAAGTTTTTATAGAATGAAACAAGATATTTATAGAGCTCCTAGACTTTTTTGTATTCAGTTCCTTATAAAAAATGTAATTTCCCCTTTATAAACTTAAATTAAAAAATCGGAAAAATATTTTGAAATGTGGTATTATAAAATCTACAGTTCATTTTTATATTATAAATATGAAATTATGTAGATTCTTTGGTCGGTGGAAAAACATGATGTTTATGATTATAATAGATTATAGAATCGTGTTTATCCAAAAATAAATAACTAGGAAATCCTGCTAACGAGACTCCTGTTAAACAGTAGCTGAACTGCACATAGTTGCATTGGAATTATTACAGTTCTCGTACTTTCTGCAATATTTTTCCTGATCAGGTCGATGTTAGCCATGAATTCAAACACAGGAGATTCAGCATTCAACTGATTTCCATGCTTACGATTTACTAAGGAAGCACAGGAAAACAGTATTTCTGCTAGAACTGATATCGCTGCAATATTTTCGTGTTTTAAAATTAATAAAAATATATCTGAAAGAATTCACAAAGGTTTCAAAGACTTGATCGGGATTTTTAAATATCTCCAAAAATTTCACCGAAAAATCAATTTTTCTAAAATTTGACACGATTGCAAAAGATTTCATACACATTTTTAGGTCTAACATATACGTTACACGAATCAAAAGATTTCAAGTAATTCAAAAACAGTTTAATATATTTAAAGGATTACACAAAGTTTTACAATATGTTTTTTTTTTAAATTAATAAAACAGATATCGGACAGAATTCATAAAGGTTTCAAAGAATTGATTGGGATTAGTAAATATCTCTAAAAATTTCACCAAAAAATCAATTTTCCTAAAATTTGAAATGATTGCAAAAGATTTAATACAAATTTCTAGATCTAACATAGATGTTACACGAGTCAAAAGATTTCAAATGATTTCAAAAAACTGAAAAAGAGTTTAATCTATTTAAAGGATTGCACAAATATTTACAATCTTTTCGCGTATAAAAATTAATAAAACTGATATCTGAAAGAATTCACAAAGGTTTCAAAGAATTGATCGTGATTTTAAACTATCCCCAAAAATTCCACCAAAAAATCAATCTTTATCAAATTTGAAACGATTGCAAAAGATTTCACACACATTTCTAGATTTAACATAGACGTTATCCGAGTCAAAGGAATTCAAGTAATTCAAAAGCAGTTTAATATATTCAAAGGATTGCAAAAAGTTTTACAATATTTTCATGTTTTCAAATTAATAAAACAGATATCTGAAAGAATTCACAAAGGTTTCAAAAAATTGATGGGGATTTTTAAATATCTCCAAAAATTTCATCAAAAAATCAATTTTCCTAAAATTTGAAACGATTGCAAAAGATTTCACACACATTTCTAGGTCTAACATATACGATACACGAGCCAAACTATTTCAAGAAATTCAAAAAGAGTTTAATCTACTTAAAGGATTGCACAAATATTTACAATCTTTTCGTTTTTTTTTTAAATTAATAAAACAGATGAGCTAAGGCATTTCCGATTTATAAAATACTTTATCTTCGTAGGGGTGAATTATAAACCTAATTTTAGAATTCTATATTTAAATATAAAACATTAAATTAGTGATAAATTCTTTAAAATCCAAAGGACTTAAAAATATATATATCTTTTCAACTTAATGTTTCATATATTCTACTGTTATAAAAGGCAGAATAAATCTTTAATAACAACAACATAATACAGTGAAATCGAATCTTTGAAAACATCAAAACATGGTCATGTTTGATATCAAATTAATCATTTATAGACCAAAAAGTATAATATGTAATCATATTTAGACTTTCACTATTCATTAAAGAACGCTAATTAGTATTAGCGCGACAGAGTGGCAAGAGAACGCTCCTGCGAGCTCCCCGGTCCACTAGCGCACATCTGTCGCATTACTCGGAAAACCCCGAGCGAGAAATGAGAAAGGACGCCACGAGACGAGTAAGAATGGGACGAGACAAACCGAATAATGAGCTCACGAAATCGAGACGGAACCGAGAAATGACCGAGAAGGAAGCGAGTCAGGCTCGGTATTTCTCGTCTCGGATGGCATCAGTAATAGGAATAGGATGGGACTAGGCATGCCGTAGTGCAGGGCTCTTAAGTAAGGAGAAATTCGGCAGCAAATACTCATTTGCCACGTGTCTTGTTTCCACCACCACGAACCTCTACTCAGCTATTAGAGTGAGACGGAAATTTTCCGTGCTGAGCGAGGCGTCTTAATGGTGAAAACGGGACATCTTGGAAATGAGTATTTAGAAACCAAATTTGACAAAAAACTTTTACATAATCCTTTCAGTCCAGCACTTTCTCAATAAATATTTTTGATGATATGACTCGCGTGTTCCCTGCTTTTAGAAGAGCAACGTATCAGTATTCCTTTCTCGTGAGATGGAAGGAGACTCGTCAATAATATCTTTAATTCGGGTTTGCAATTTTGCTCTGACTTATATTTTTGATGATTCGTTTCTTTTGCGTTTTGAAAATTCTTGATATCTATGCTTACAAGGAATAACAAATAATTTGATTATTTATTGCTTTTTATAAGCTACGGAAAAAATTGAAAAATCAAATCATTTGTCAGCTTTTCTTTTTCATTGAGGAAGCTTTTTTAACATGATTTTGTGAGATTTTTATGAAATTTGGTCTTATTATCAAATTTTCTCTGAATGCTTTAATTAATACCATTTATGCTAAAAATACCACATTATTCATAAAATGTATGTAAACGTTATTTAACTTTAAAAAAAAATGTAGGCAGACATAAACCTATGCTTTCACTTATGTCTAATTTATACCTAGAAGAGACCTCGTTTTCTTCTTCTGACCCCTGGGACGAAGTCCCAAGAAAAGACCATGGTTTTTCGAGGAGTGTGCTATTTGCGTCCAGGCGAAACTCTTTCGTTTCTCCTGATATTATAGTTTTCTTGAACGTAAAAATCTAATAAAAGGGCTCCGTTGTTTGGAAGTTGAAGTAGGCTTTTAATTTCTATTTTCCAACTCTAAATCTTTCGAAGAGTAATCTTCTGCAAGAAGTCTTAGGTAAAATTATACATTGTGGAAATCTATGCTTAAATTTTTACTGATGCTATGGTTCTGCTCGCAGATTCTTTGGTGCATCTTCGAAAGAAAATTGAATCAATAGAGGAAGATTGTAAATCAAATGAACTGAGGGCTAATCAGAATAAATGGAAAGTCGTGATATCTTGCAATCTTCGAGTAAGCTTTTAAAGGCAGCTAATGAGATAAATTCTGTTACTGAGATTCTTCATGCTGCCGGGTCAGATAGATGAATTTCTTCATCTCCGCTATATCGGAGCTCAACATTCAGAATTTTATTTTATACAGTCCATGCATGAAATTTCGCATTATTGTGTCACGGACACGAGACCTCCCTCCATACTTAGAACATTGCAGTGAAATGATCAACTGATCATGCTCCAACCATCGGTAGGTGGTGTTACGTCAGGTGAAAATAATTAATGATTAATTCAGTACCAATAAATATTTACCAGTACCCGATTCAGTACAAGAGAGGATTGACTTTCATACAATGACTACGTTTGCGTTACACGAGTCGGCAAATTTGCGCAAGAACAAATTAACGAAGACAAAAGAAACAAACCGCAAAGTAATCTCAAGACGGAAAAGATTTAGAATCTCCATTCGAAATTAAATTTACGCGTGGCTTGTCACTATATATGCACAAATAGTTTGCAGTACCACGATTTTCATGTGCGTTCAGACATGCATCTGTCCACAATCGCAGGATCATACTAGTTTTCGCCATCTTGCCCGAGTAGAAAGAACAGACTTTAAGAATGTACGTCAGAGCCCTATTTCATTCTTTTTTCACTCTTCTTCCCCAGGTCTTTCACACTGCTTTCCAATGGTGCTCTTCGGCGAATGGTAGCTCGAGTGCCGTGCTATCTTGAAGCAGGTAATTTTTCTCGGTCACTATTTCGCCCCAGTGCTCTCTTACACGAGTACGTTGTTACACCCTTCTTCTCATCCATGTTTCTCATTCTCTCTGAATTCTCTGATTCTCTACTGCACCCCACTTCAGGTGCAGTGCGGGGCAAGCGTTCTTTCTCGCGACTCACTACGCGGTTTGCCTGTGACCATGCCTACTATTTTGACCAACGTACGTACATGTGTGTTTTATTATCGCGAACCACCGGCATTATTTCTTCCACTTTTTTTCTTCTCTTCTCTTTGTCCCTCAGGACGGCTGTCTCATCTCGACTAACCACACTTGATCGAACGTGATTCTTCTTCCCTTGGTAGATTTACCCCTTTCTAGTCCATTCTGTCGCTTTATTCCTTCTCCTTCTACCCTGCTCCTCCTCTATGGCGAATTACTGTTCGTACTTTATGTCGCGCAGTACCACCAGCTCTTTTGGATTTGTCTCGTGCCGTCTGAAACTCAACTACACTTGAAATTCCGTTATGAGATACCATTAATTTTCGCACTTTTTCTGCGTTTTTCGGTCGATTTATGCTAATGCAGAATGACCATCTTACAAAAATGTCAGGATATCATAGGTCTCACCACCCCGGTCGAGCAGAGCTGCCCCCCCCCCCAACCCAGCACTGTACATTTTTGAAAATTTCTCGCCAAGGAAAAATGGCAAAAGAACATTCGTTTATGTTTACATTGAACATATGTAATAGTGGTCAAAAATGTAACTAAAATAAAAATTAAATGAATTTATAAATATTCATAATTTTCCATTATTTATAATTCTAATTGAAACAAATAACTTGTAGTTGAAATTGTAAGCTTCTTTTAATTTGCTTCAAAAATAAAAATTTAAAAAAATGTAAGAAAACAACACAGAATTAATTCGCAAAATTTTGTTTAAGATTAAATTAAATTTTCAAAAAGAACTGAGCCCCAGTCGAATTCTCAACGATCACAGTAACTTATTGGTATAAATCTTCACATCGATCATATAAGCAGACACAACGCATGCGTAGTAGAACTGGCTAACATAAGAATCTGCCAAGCTAAAGCCGGCCCAAATATCGAGGCCCCTCACTTCTTTTGATTGCAACTCGTACAAAAAAGCTCTGAAATGTCTTTAAAAAGTATCTAAAAGTTTAAAGTATTTTTAATTCAACGATGCGTTCACTTTTATCCTAAAAAATATGTGGCAACAGTTAGACCTTAGACTCTTAGAGGGAACACGTTCAAAAGACAGGTTGTTTCGGCTTCTCTTTTTAAGGGTCCACTTTAACCTGTTCGCAGAAGGAGGGCGGCGTTAGGAAAAATCGGTAAAAATTTATAGATATTATTTGAACATTCCTGAATGCAATGCGTTTATCAAAAAGCTAAAATGTTCAATAGCTTAGGTACTTTTTATATACAAAAACATTATATTGAGAACAAATGAAGATAGGAAGGCGTTTAATGGCTAAAAATGTGCAGTTTTGTCATACGAGTGCAGAGCAATTATCACATTTATGATAAAATTATTCTTACACAAGAGATATCATTTTGAATATTTCTGACTTTCTTCAGTGTGAACGTGTTGCCAGCAAAACGGGACTAGTGGCAGCAAAAAATAAGCCTTTCTATGGCAATAGTAATTACAGAAGTAAGCCAAATGTCTGGAACGTATGTGATTGAACGACGTAGGATCGTCTCAACTTCTTCAAGATATATTTACAAAGCGGGTGTAAGAAATAGAAACCCAATTGAAAATATTAACCCAATCAAGAATCTTTACGATAGAAAAATATAAAATAAAAATAAATAAATTGACCACGAATCTGTAGAAAATTTTCTTATTCTCTTTAAACCTTAATTGCCATTAACGCATTTACAATTAACTATAATGATCCATTCTTTTACGTTATTCTCTCCTTTGGTATCATTCCAAAAGTTCTAAACAATTTTCATAACAACGGAGACAGGGAGACAGTATTCTAGTAGTTCCAAATTGTATTCTCTCGGTGTATGGAAATGTTTAAAGCAAAAACTTTAATCGTTCGATCTCAGTTTAATCTTTTATCTTCTTCCGATAGGAAACCGCATCCACTATGTCGTCAGGTTACCTTTGTGCATGGAATATGCTCCAGCAATAGTACATATTAAAGGACATGTCTCTAGCAAGGATAAAAGTCAGCATGGCATCCTTATCGGAATCTTCGTTACTTCAGTATGAGGTCGGACTGAAAAAGTGGTGGAATTTTTGCTACTCAACTAACACTGAAGTTTTTTTACAACAATAAATCAAGTCTTAAATTTTGTCACACATCAGTTCGAAAACGGATTACCATATGACCGGCTGAAAGTAAAAACGGGACATATAAAGTTTGGGAGTAAAAATGGAACATCAATTTTTAGGAGTAAGAAGGTAACAAATTAATTCTCCGAGTAAAAACGGAACGAACGAGCGTACGACTGGAGGGAGTGGTTACACGCACGAATGGTTGGTGGGGATACATTTGCTTACAAGAAATTTAAAATGAATAATGACTGCTATTCTGATTCATTTCTTTCAAAATCTAATAATTACATTCAATTTAAAAAAAATTGATATTTTTACTATCTTAATATCTAAGTTTTTCGAAAATATAAATTGCAATTACTCAGAGTGAAATAAAAAAATAGTTTAATTTTAAGAAAATCTGTGTGGAATTAGCCAGCAAAGGGTACAAATCATAAACAATGTAAACAACGGTTTTATAAATAAATTTTAATATCTGACAGTGTTTTTGGAATTTTTATAAGAAAAAGTACCAGAGAACTATTCAATTTCGAAAAACTTCTAGAGATAAAGTTATTCCTCATTGTAAGAAAATTAAAGATATAATAATGTGTATTTTGCAACAATTCGTACAAGCAAACCTACGGCCGAGCTCCCGGAACCATAGATTCTTGATTACACGATTTATTTTTTTCATTTTATTTCTTTATTCTTATTTTCGAACATTCCTTAAACTAAAATCAGCCAAAAGAATTCTTTTCAAATGGACGTACAAATAATAAATTAGTCTGTTTCTAAAGAAAATTCGAAATTCAACACCCTATCCTCGAAGTGGTTTTTTAAGACTCCGAAAAATCACCCTAAAAAATTGTGAAAAGGCACAATTTTGATTTAGTAATTGTTTAAATAATTCCCAATTATCTTCAACTAAAAATATTATTTAAAAAAAATGTTAACTTTTCATAAAAAGATATTACTCTCAACATTCGTTATTTGGGTAATTAATTCCAGGAAAATCGGAATTTTAATGATTTAGTGGAGAAAAAAATTTAAACAGGATTTTTTCAACAATTTAAAAATATGTTAAATAAAAAATATTACTGCTGACCTTGATTAACGCTATCGTTTACTTGAAACACAATAAATTTCATTTATTGACAGTGGGGAAATTTGTTTTAACAAATAATAACGACAATTGACATAATAAAACAATTGACAGTTTTAAAATACTTCAAAACTTGACTTTGCTGTGCAATAATAAATTATACTAAAAAAAGTTTTTAAAACGTCGTATTTGCCATGAATGTAAAATGAAACCAATCTCTTAATTTGAATTAGTGGGATTTTATTATGGATCAGTGACAGACTCAGAGTGGCCGCTGGACTGGGAAACCGGGAAAAATAGGCAATGACCGGGAATTTTTTACGACCGGAAAACCCGGGAAACCGCAGTAAATTTATTTTTTAAACGGGAATTTTACAAATCCTATTTTTATATTACTATTTTTAAGACGACTGAAAAATCCCGAAAAATAAAATTCCCGACACCGTAAAATTCCAAAATAAAGAAATTCACGATAGCTTATAATATTACCGAATTAGAAAATTCCCGAATAATGTTATTTCAGGCAGTTAATAATACTACCGATTTAAAAAAATTCCCCAATTTGAAATATTCCAATTTGTTATAAATATGTTTTATTGATTACAAATACAATAATGAAATTTTATTTTTTCAAATTATTTTTAATCTTTAAAATTTCGAAAATTATGGTTTATTATTATTATTATTACACCATTAAGCCGTTTCCCTTTCGGGGTAGGCGTGACTCACTCGGCGGGGGAAGGGATTAGTGTGAGGAAGGGGTTATAGAATTTTTAGATTGATCTGGAACTATCGTATTACTTATTTAAGTAATATGG
>JAWWLR010042263.1:0-10100 GCA_035041075.1 Acraspis erinacei | reverse complement strand
TCATCTTTTTTTGGTAGAAAATTAATCTTTTTGGCTTGAAATTAATCTTTAATTCATTTATTTGGTTAAAAGATAAGATTTTTGTTTGAAAATTGAATAGTTTGGTTAAAAATGAATGTACTTTCTTGAAAATGATTTTTTTTTCATTAAATCTGTTGAAAATTCGTCTTTTTAGTTTTATAAAACAAATGTTTAATTAAAAATTCAAAGATTTTGTTAAAAAGCTATTTTTTCAAGTCAAATAATCTGCAATTTAACTATTTCTTTGAACATTAAACATTTTTATTTGAAAATTGGACCGTTTAGTTGGAAATTCATCCTTCTTCTGGATTGGAAATTCGTCTTTTTTAATAGAAAAGTCATCTTTCTTGATTGAAAATTAATCAATAAGTTAAATGTTTGGTTGAAAATGATTTTTTTTGTTTACAAATTAAACTATTTGTCTGAAAATCCATCCCTGTAAGTTAAAAATTGAACTATTTTGTTGAAAAAAAATTTTTTGTTGAAAATTCGTCCCTTTGGATTAGAAATCCATCTTTTTTTTGGCAGAAAATTCATCTTTTTGGCTTGAAATTAATCTTTAATTCAATTATTTGGTTAAAAGTTAAGATTTTTGTTTGAAAATTGAATAGTTTGGTTAAAAATGAATGTAATTTCTTGAAAATGATTTTTTTTCAATAAATCTGTTGAAAATTCGTATTTTTAGTTTGATAAAACAAATGTTTAATTAAAAATTCAAAGATTTGGTTAAAAAGCTATTTTTTTAAGACAAATAATCTGCAGTTTAACTATTTCTTTGAAAATCAACATTTTTATTTGAAAATTGGACCATTTAGTTGGAAATTCATCTTTTTTAATAGAAAATAAAAATAGAAAATTAAACCATTTGGTTTAAGTTCATCTCTTTAAGTGCAAAATTCAACTGTTTTATTAAAAATCAATTTTTCAAGACAAAAAATCTGCAATTTAACTATTTCTTTGAAAATTAACATTTTTATTTGAAAATTGGACCGTTTAGTTGGAAATTCATCCATCTTCTGGATTATAAATTCATCTTTTTTGGTAGAAAAGTCATCTTTTTGGCTTAAAATTAATCTTTGATTCAATTATTTCGTTAGAAGTTAAGATTTTTGTTTGAAAATTGAATAGTTTGGTTGAAAATAAATCTGTTGAATGTTCGTCTTTTTAGGTTGAAAAATCAACTGCTTAGTTAAAAATTCAGATATTTTGTTAAAAAGCTATTTTTTTAAAGACAAGTAGTTTTCAATTTAACTATTTCTTTGAAAATTAACATTTTTATTTGAAAATTGGATCATTTAGTTGGAAATTCATCCTCCTGGATTGGAAATTCGTCTTTTTCAATAGAAAAGTCATCTTTCTTGATTGAAAATTAATCAATAAGTTAAATGTTTGCTTAAAAATGAATTTTCTTATTTAAAAATTAAACTATTTATTTGAAAATTCATCTCTTTAAGTTCAAAATTGAATTATTTGGTTAAAAAATAATTTTTTGTTATAAATTCGTCATTTTGTATTAGAAATTCATATTTTTTGGTAGAAAAGTCATCTTTTTGGCTTAAAATTAATCTTTGATTCAATTATTTAGTTAGAAGTTAAGATTTTTGTTTGAAAATTGAATAGTTTGGTTAAAAATGAATGTACTTTCTTGAAAATGTGTGTGTTTTTTTTAATAAATCGGTTTAAAATTTGCCTTTTTAAGTTCCAAAATCAACTGTTCAGTTAAAAATTCAACTTTTTTGTTAAAAAAATATTTTTTTTAAGACAAATAATCTGCAATTTAACTATTTCTTTGAAAATTAACATTTTTATTTGAAAATTTGACCATTTAGTTGGAAATTCATCTTTGTTAATAGAAAAGTAATCTTTTTGATTGAAAATTAATCTTTATGCTAAATTTTTGTTTAAAAATGAACTTTCTTATTTAAAAATTAAACTAATTATTTGAAAATTCATCTCTTTAAGTTACAAATTGAACTATTTTGTTCAAAATTAATTTTTTGTTGAAAATTCGTCATTTTGGATTAGAAATTCATCTTTTTTGGTACAAAAGTCATCTTTCTTTGTTAAAAATTAAACATTGATTCAATTATTTGGTTAAAAGTTAACATTTTGGTTTAAAAATAGAATAGTTTGGTTCAAAATTAATGTACTTTCTTAAAAATGTGTTTTTTTTTTTAATAAATCGGTTGAAAATTCGTCTTTTTAGGTTGAAAAATCGGCTGTTTTGTTAAAAACGCAATTATTTTTTTAAAAAGCTATTTTTTAAGACAAATAATTGGCAATTTAACTATTTCTTTGAAAATGAACATTTTTATTTGAAAATTGGACCATTTAGTTGGAAATTCATCCTTCTGGATTGGAAATTCGTCTTTTTAATAGAAAAGTCATCTTTATTGATTGAAAATTTATCAATAAGTTAAATGTTTGATTAAAAATGAACTTTTTTGTTAAAAATTAAACCATTTGGTTTACAATTCATCTCTTTAAGTTAAAAATTCAACTATTTTGTTAAAATTAATTTTTTGTTATACATTCGTCATTTTGTATTAGAAGTTTCTCCTTTTTTGTAGAAAAGTCATCATTCTTGGTTAAAAATTAATCTTTGAGCTAAATGTTTGGTTAAAAAGGAACTGTTTTGTTTAAAAATTGAATTATTTGTTTTGAAATTCATCTCTTTAAGTTAAAAATTTAACTATTTTGTTAAAAAATAATTTTTTGGTTGGAAATTCATCCTTCTGGATTGGAAATTCATCTTTTTTATTAGAATAGTCATCTTTTTGATTGAAAATTAATCAATAAGCTAAATGTTTGTTAAAAAACGAACTTTCTTATTTAAAAATTAAACTATTTATTTGCAAATACATCTCTTTAAGTTCAAAATTCAACTATTTTGTTAAAAATTAATTTTTTGTTATAAATTCGTCATTTTGTATTAGGAATTCATCCTTTTTTGGTAGAAAAGTCATATTTTTTTGTTCATAATTAATCCTTAATTCAACTATTTCCCTGGAAATTTACTTTTTTTAAACTGGACCATTTGATTAAAAATTGATCTTCTTTAGGTTCAAAATTTGACTATTGTGTTAAAAAGTTAATTTTTGGGTTGAAAATTCGTCCTTTTGGATTAGAAATTTGTCTTTTTTGTTAGAAAAGTCATCTTTCTTTGTTGAAAATGAGCGTACTTTGTTGAAAATATATTTATTAATATATATCGGTTGAAAATTAATCTTTTTAGGTAGAAAATTCCACTATGTGATTAGAAATGCAACTGTTTGGTTAAAAAACTAACTTTTTTGTAGACAATTAAAATTCAGTGCAAACATTTTTATTTTAAAATTGGACCATTTGTTTAAAAATTCAACTGAATCGTTGAAAAGTCAACCTTCTGGAATGGGAATTCATCTTTTTTGATAGTAAAATCATCTTTCTGGGTTCAAAATTATTCTTTACTTCAAATATTTGATTAAAAATTAACTTTTTTGATTGAAACTTAGACAATTTGGTTAAAAGTTCATCTCTGCAGGTTGAAAATTTCATTATTTGGTTGGAAATTCAATTATTTGTTTTAAAAATTGATGTAGTCTGTTAAAAATTCTTTTCTTTTTTTTAGACAGTACAACTTCTTGGTTAAAAATGTATGTTTTTCAGTTGTAAATTCAAATAGATGCTTAAAAATACGTCTTTTTTGTTTGAAAATGTATTTATTATAAATTATTCGGTTGAAAATTCAACTATTTAGTTAAAAATTCAACTTTTTTGGAAAAAGTCCAATTTTTTGTAGATAATTAAACTTTGATTCAACTATTTGTTTTAAAATTATTACTTTCCTTTGAAAATTGGACTATTTGGTTAAAAATTAATTTCGATAGGGCAAAAAATTCAAATATTTTGTTGAAAATTTAACTTTCATGTTGAAAATTCATCTTATTGGATTAGAAATTAATATTTTTTAATAGAAAAGTCATCTTTCTTGATTGAAAATTAATCAATAAGTTTAATTTTTGGTTAAAAATGAACTTTCTTATTTAAAAATTAAACTATTTATTAGAAAATTCATTTCTTTATGTTAAAAATTGAACTATTTTGTTAAAAATTAATTTTTTGTTATAAATTCATCATTTTGTATTAGAAATTCATCCATTTTTGTTAGAAAGGTCATCTTTCTTTGGTAAAGAATTTATCTTTAATTTAATTGTTTGGTGAAAAGTTAACATTTTGGTTTAAAAATAGAATATTTTGGTTAAAAATGAATGTACTTTCTTGAAAATGTGTGTTTTTTTTTTAATAAATCGGTTGAAAATTTGTCTTTTTAGGTTCAAAAATCAACTGTTTAGTTAGAAATTAAACTATTTTGTTAAAAAACTATTTTTTTAAGACAAATGATCTGCAATTTAACTATTTCTTTGAAAATTAACATTTTTATTTGAAAATTGGACCATTTAGTTGGAAATTCATCCTTTTGGTTGAAAATTCACCTCTTTAAGTTTAAAATTCAACTATTTCGTTAAAAATTCAACTTTTTTGGTAAAAAGTCAAATTCTTTGTAGATAATTAAACTTTGACTTAACTATTTGTTTAAAAATTATTACTTTCCTTTGAAAATTGGACTATTTGGTTAATAATTAATTTCGGTACGGTAAAAATTCAAATATTTCGTTGTAAATTTAACTGTCATGTTGAAAATTCATCTTATTGGATTAGAAATTAATATTTTTTAATAGAAAAGTCATCTTTCTTAGTTGAAAATTAATCGTTAAGTTAAAGATTTGTTAAAAAAAACTTTTTTGTTTAAAAATTAAACTATTTATTCGAAAATTCATCTCTTTAGCTTCAAACTTCAACTATTTTGTTAAAAATTAATTTCTTTATTGAAAAATCGTTCTTTTTGATTAAAAAAATAGATAACAAAATTTTTTTATTAAAATAAATCTGTTGAAAATTCCTCTTTGTAGCTTACAAATTCAATTATTTGTTTAAAGGTGATGTGTTTGGTAGATAATTAATCCTTAATTCCACTATTTCTTCGAAAATTAACCATTTGTTTGAAAATTGGAATATTTGTTTGAAAATTTAATTCGGTAGTTTGAAAATTAAACTTTTTTTTATTAAAAAAAATTTATACTTTTTTATAGGAAATTCATATTTTTTTATAGAAAAGTTTGAACATTCATCTTTAATTCAACTAATTGGTTGAAAATCAACATTTTTTTTAATTAGCCCATATGGTTGAAAATTCAACTTTTAAAAAAAATATTCAACTAGGCTGTTCAAAAAACATATTTTTTTGGTTGAAAGTTGAATTATTTTTTTGAAAATTAATCTTTTTGTGTTGAATTCAACTATTTTTCGTAAACAAAATATTTTTAAATTAAAATATTAATAATTACATTTTATGCTGAGAATTTATCTTTTCTGGTTGAAACTTTTATGGTTAAAAATTAAATTCTTGTTAACAAAAAATTTAACTGTTCCATTTTTAAAGTTATTTCCTTATCTTTTTTAGTTGAAAACTCAATTATTTTGTGGAAAATTTATCATTTTGGGTTGAATTCAACTGTTTTTGGTTTAAAAAAATCTTGGTTGAAAAACGTAATTAATTGAATGACAAATTAAATTATTTAGTTGAAAAATTCAACTATTTGTTTCAAAAAATAAATCTGTTTTTGGTGAAAAATTAATCTTTCTTGGCTGAAAATTAATCTGAAATTGTACTATTTTTGCCGGAAACTCAACAGTCGGGTTCAAAATTAACTTTTTTGTTAAGAATTTGACTATTTTCATTAAAATTCTTAAATTAATTTGATTTAACAAATTTATTCCCCTTTCTTTAAAAAAAAAATCACCCTACTTTCCCCATTTTTGGGAGGATTTTGAGCTGTAAAATCTGTATCTGTATTATGATTTTCGAATTGGACTTTCAGGAAGCTGGAATTAAGACTGAAGAAGGACGAAAGGAGCCATTCACGGAATTAAATTATATCCTCGATTGTTTAAAGCAAAAAAATCTGGAGCCAGCACTCGAATGGGCGACAAAACACAAGGACGCTCTTCTTGCACAAGTAAATTATTCCACGAAAAAAATTTACGATACAAAAAAAAATTAAAAAATAATAATTAACATTAGTTAATTACGGGCATTCAAGAATAATTCTTTGTAAATCTTTTAGAATTTAAATTCGAGAAGGAAATTCTCGTTTTATGATAAAACTTTTTGCTAGAAATTAGAATTTGAAAAAAAGAATTTTAATTTAAGTTTAATTTTAATTGGAATTGAGCTTTCAAAAAAAAATCATCAAGATTCCCCATTTTTTCAACAATTTTAGATAAATTTAGGGTTTTAAACCCAAAATTGGTATTTTAAAACAAAATTCATTATAATTTTAAAAAGATGAATCTTTTAACATTTTTGGATTGGCTTAGTGTTTTTGGCGGTACTTTATATTTTTAATTTAAACAAATTTTTTAAAAATAAAAGTGATTATAAATTTTTTTTCTGTTCTAAAATGAATTGAACAAGATTTCCAATTTTTGATCAGTTTTTGGTTATATAAACTTTGTTCACAGCAAATGGTTTATTTTAAATGAAAATAATGTTATTTTAAAGGATAATAATTTGAAAAATTTGTTAATTATGTTAGAGCTTTCAACCAAAAATGAGTATTTTAAAACAGAAATCGTAATTATTTGAACAAGATTACAAAAATATTTTAGCAATTTTGGATTATGTTAGTGTTTTTTTCCGCCAATTGGTAGTTTTAATTAAAAAAAATATATTTGAAGGAAGATTAAAAACTTTTGACAATTTCAAGTTATGTTAGATTTTTGTACAAAAAATTTGTATTTTGAAACAAAAATAAGTAAAAATTAAACCAAATTTACAAAAAAATTTGTGTTTTTTTGTCGAAATTGTTATTTCTATTTTTTTTTTAAATTGATTTTTAAAAAGATTTACAGCTTTTAACAATTTTGGGTTATATTAGCATTTTAAACAAAAAATTCGTATTTTAAAACCAAAATTATTGTAAACCGAAGAATGTAATTTGAGCGAGATTAAGAATCATTAAATAATTTTTGATCATTTTCGAATATTTGGTTGAAAATGTACTTTTTTCGTGAAAAATCATATTTTCGGATTAAAAATGGAACTGTTCTGTAAAAAATTCGTTTTATTTTTCGCCTAAAATTTCAACATTTTGGTAGAAAATTCAACGATTTGGTTGAAAATTAAACTATCAGCTTAGAAATTAATTTTAATTTTAATTTTTTGCTTGATAATTCAACAATTTTAGTGGGGTTCTTTTTTTCTTTCTAGACTCAAAAATATTTCTTTCTTACGTATTCAACTCATTTGTTGAAAACTCATATTTTAGAGTAAAAAATTGCACTTTTTTGTAGAAAATTCATATTTTTTGGCTCGAAATTTTTATGGTTTGGTTGCAAATTTAACGTTTTGATTCAAAATTAAATTTTTTGTTAAAAGTTCACATTTGCAGCATGAAAAATCAAGTATTTTGTACAATATTCGTCTTTTTGGCTTGAAAATTCAACAATTTGATATCATTTTTTTCTTTCTTGGCCCAAAAATTTTTCTTTGTGGAAAATTCAACGCTTTGGTCAGAAATTTACCTGTTTTGTTGAAAATTCATATTTTCGTGTCGAAAATTTAACTATTTTGAACAAAATTCAGTAATTTGATTTTTTTTTGTTTCACTCAAAAGATTATTTTTTTGTTGAAAATTCGACACTTTTTTTCAGTATTAATATTTTTCAGTTAAAAATTCAACTGTGTCGTAGAAAATTCGTCTCTTTTGTTTGAAATATAAACATTTTAATGGAAAATTAAAATATTTGGTTGAAAATTCAATTGTTTCCATCAGAATTAATTTTTTTTGTTTGAAAATCCATATTTGTGGGTTGAAAATTCAACTATTTTGTTGAAAATTCTTCTTTTTGTCTTCAGATTTAAACAATTTAGTAGAAAATGCAATGATTTGGGTTAAAAATCAACTGTTTCGTTAAGAAATTAAGTTTTTTGGTTGAAAATACAGTTTGTTAAAAATTTGTCTTTTTTCGTTGAAAATTGAGGTTTTTGAATAAAAAGTTGTCCTGTTTTTTATAAAATTCGTGTTATCGCTTTGCAATTTCAACACTTTGTTAGAAAACTCAAAGATTTGGGTTTAAGTTCAACTGTTAAATTAAAAAATTAACTGTCTCATTGAAAATTCATGTTTTCGTGAGGAAAATTCTATGGTTTTATAGAAATTTCATCTTTTTGGTTTGAAATTTCAACTTTTTTTGTTGTAAATGCAACTGGTTGGTTGTATATCTTTTTTTTTTGTTAGAAAATAAAATTTATTGTTGAAAATTCGTCAATTCGGGTATAAAATACAATAGTTTTCTTAAATAATTTAATAGTTTTAATAGTTTTAATAGTAGCTTTAATAGTTTTTGTTGAAAGTTCAACTGTTTTGAAGGAAATCTGTCTTTTTTGTTTAAAAATTTTATAATTTGATTAGTTTTTTTTCTTTCTTCACTCGAAAATTGTTATCGTTGAAAATTCAAACTATTTTGTTGAAAATTCATATTAGCGATTAAAAAATTTATCTTTTTTGTAGAAACCTCGTCTTTTTGCTTTGAAATTTCAACAGTTTGATAGAAAATTCAAAAGTTTGGATGAAAATTTAACTGTTTGATAAAAAATTATCTGTATATTTTTGTATATTTGTGTTCTGAAAATTCAACTATTTTCGTTAAAACTCGCTTATTTGGATGAAAATGAACTTTTTTGTTGAAAATTCAATTTTATTGTAAAAATCGTTTTTTCTTTTATTATTTAACTATTCAATTTTCTCTTGAAAATTAACTTCTTTATTGAAAATTCATATTTTCGGCTGTAAAAGTTGTCTTGTTGGTAGGAAATTCAAACTATGTCGTTGAAAATTAACTTTTTTATTGAAACTTTCATTTTTTAAATTGAAACTTCTTATTTTTTGGTTAAAAATTCAACTATTTGGTCGAAATTGTCTTTTTTCGTAGATTCAATTGTTTTGTAGAAAATTAGTTGTTTTTTAGTTTACAGTTTAATTTATTTCAATGAAAATTTAACTGTTTGTTTGAAAATTAACTTTATTTTGTTAAAAATTCGCCTTATTGGTAGAAATTCAACTATTTTGTTAAATGTAAACTTTGTTTGTTGAAAATTTATATTTTTGTGTTGAAAATGAAATTTTATTGTTGAAAATTTCTGTTTTTGTGTTAAAAAATTCAACTATTTGGTTGAAAATTAACGTTTTTGTTGAAAATTCATATTTTTGAGTTACAAATTGAGTTCTATAGTGGAAGATTAGTTTCGTTTTAGTTGTGTTTACTTTCTTCAAATGGAAATTTAACTATTCCATTTTTTATGGAAAATTCATATTTTCGGGTTAAAATTTGTCTTTTTGGTTGAAAATTCAACTATTTTGGTTAAAAATCCAACTATTTGGTTAAAAATTATCTTTTTCTTTCGTAAATTCAATTGTTTTGTAGAAAATTAGTTGTTTTTTAGTTCACAGTTTAATTTATTTCAATGAAAATTTAACTGTTAGTATGAAAATTAACTTTATTTTGTTAAAAATTCGCCTTATTGGTAGAAATTCAACTATTTCGTTAAAAGTAAACTGTTTTTGTTAAAAATTCATATTTTCTAATTGAAAATTTATATTTTTGTGTTGAAAATTCAAATATTTTGTTTAAAAACTCACCTATTTGGTTGAAAATTCAATTTTATTGTAATAAATGTTTTTTTTTTATTATTTAACTATTCAATTTTGTGTTAAAAATTAACTTTTTTGTTGTTAATTAATATTTTCGGCTTAATTTTTCTTTTCTTTTTGGTGAAAAATTCAATTCTTTTGTTGAAAATTCATTTTTTAGATTGAAAGTTCAACTATTTGATTGAAAATCAACTTCCTTGCGGAAAATTCATATTTTCAGTTTAAAAATTTGTTTGTTGTAGAAAATTCCAACTATTTCGTTGAAAATTAACTTTTCTATTGAAACTTCCATTTTTTTAATTGAAACTTCTTATTTTTTGTTTG
>JAWWLR010042179.1:0-10102 GCA_035041075.1 Acraspis erinacei | reverse complement strand
TCGTCGCACGAGTCAATAATTTCGGAACGCCTCCTGACGTTAACCGAAATTCTGATAGCATTTTTGCGGCGATTTCCTGGTTAGGGTCAGTTGTGAGGTTTTTAGCAATAACTGGTGTTACTAGCTTGCAGAATTCGAATTCGCTCGCTGTGGTTTCCAAGTGAAAACATCGGACCTAAGGATTCGTTGGACGTCTCATTGGTAATCACAGCACTTCGGTATTCCAACAATGCTGGTAGAATCCAAGAAGATTGTACAAAAAAAAGAGAAAACAAACGAATCAGCCAAAAATTCAATTAAATAAGATCTAGAAATAAGCCGTGGATCATCTTGTGATTCCCGAAGTGCCAATTTAAAATTAACTTTACAAACTTTTCTATGCTTGCTGAGAAATTATCTTTACTTACAAAACAAATTGACCCTCTAGGTCATTTCTACCAAAATTTCACAGATTTTGAGTCAAAGTTCGACAAACTGACCCACCGTCCGCCACTCAGACACAGTTCTAAGAAAAAACGGTGGTTCAGGTTTCGTACCCTAAGTCCGAGGGAAACCATACCTTATGTAATGGTAACATTCACATTACCAAGCCTGATAATTGTTATAGGATTCTGTTTCTTCCAGACGAGCAGCATTCTTCTACCATGCATTCTACTCCTGGAATGGGGAATTATCCTGCTAATGTCATGCAGCCTCATCCTCATATGTATCATGCTTATGGCGTGCAGCCTCATTCTGCCATATCCACTGCTCATGCAACGTCTCCTACTCATGCCTCGTCTTCGGCTCATGCAACGTCTTCTGCTCATGACGAGCAGAATCTTCATGTCAGGCCTACGTCTTCTTCTGGTAGTCCCCCCTATTCTGTACTATTTCAAATGTCAATTGAAGAACTTCTATATGAACGATTTTATCCAAAAAATAATCATAACCAGGAACTTGCAATTCAATTATACGAGTTCTTTCCCCGTTCAGGAATTTATTTGAGAAATACTAAGAATATTATCAAAGAAGAGCCAATCGGAGTATACTTTTTAATGTCAAAAATCAATGGTGACGCCTTGGCAATGATCGAAATAACAGAATGTAAACATACTATTTTACGTGGATTATATATGGCTCCTATTCCACATGGATATCGAGCAAAAATAAACGTGTTCACCCACAAAGTTAGTCCAATAGGGAATCAAGAAGCAAATGATACTCCAACATCAACGTCGAATCCAATCAACAAATATTATAAAAGGGAAACTGTGAGCGTTCCTATTAACCTAGCTTATAAAGTCAGTTTCACTTCTCCCAGTAAACCCCCCTATTCTGCATTATTTGGAGTTAACATTGAAAAACTTCCATTTTTCCGATTCCATCCCATTGGGAACTTGAACCGAGCACTTTCAATTGAATTATATGTTTTTCGTCCCAACTCAGGAATTTATTTGAAAAATGATAGTGAACAAAAATTTTCCATACCGCCCTTAGGAAAATATGTATTATCAGGAGACAATGGTGACGCCTTTGCGATAGTGAAAATACTACCAACTAAGACAAATGTTTTGATTGCACTATATCAAGCTGAATATTATCCTGATGTCAATGATCGAGCAAAAATAAACAGATTCACGCACGAAGTTAGCTCAATTGGTAGAGAAGAAGCCAATGACGTTCCAGTAGGAGAACATCGCAAATTCACAGAATTTTTTAAAAAGAAGTCCGCGCGTTGGGTACATAAGGCGAAGAATAATGTAGGTAGATCAGTTCGACCCAGAACGTCATGAATTTTCAAATTATGGCCGACTAGATACAGATTAAAATTTCCAAACTGCGCTTTCCAATAAAAATGGTCTAAATCGTCTTTAATAAATAATCAGTAATTTTCGAAAAATCCTTCAATGACATAAGTCTACAGAAATAATTTGAGATGCAAAAAAAATAATTAAGGCGCCATAGAAACACGAGAGCCTGCATAAAAAATGGCATGGCTGTGAAAGAAGCTAGAGAATTATGCCAGGACAGAAAATGATGGCGGCAAATAGTTAATAAAAAGAGTGTCAGTAGAGTGAATGAATCCCCACCGAGGGAGTCACGCATACCCCGAAAGGAAGAAGCTTATTGGTGTAATTGGTGAACTTCACCTCAGAGGTTCGGGCTTCGATTCCTGAGCTGATACCTCTGGAAATTTTCTATGTACCTTTACCGAGATTCTGGTGGTTCGGACCCCACCTTAAGCTGTAGGTCCCCCTATCTCGCACTTGACTGCAACCCAGTCCGTCAATGATGGGGTAAGCACCAGGCTTTGTCCAATATATCAGGGGACATTGCTTTCGTAAGATCACTCGGTTGAATTCTAAATGCGTCCGCGACTGACGAATAAATACCGGAACAGACCCGCGCAAACTATTCCAATAAAAATTTTAAATTTCACTAACCAAAAATGCCCTCGACAAGTTGGGCAATAACCATCTTAAACCCGTTACAACATATCAAACTATAACTTTATTTTTTATTGAAAATAATCTTTTTTGTTGCAAATTCATGTTTTCATGTGGAAGAATCACATTTTTGAAGAAGTATTATTAGCTATTACATTTTTTTCGATAATAAATATTTTTAAATTAAAATTCAACAAAGAGGTTGATTATGAAGCTAATATATTAAAACTTCGATCATTGCTTGTAGAAAATTAATCCTTGTTGTTAAAATAAAAATTCACCTTGTTATTTTGAAACTATTCACAATTCCGTTGTAATAAACTGTAAGCTTTTGGTTTGGTTGAGGAATTTTCTTTTTTAGTTAAAGATTCAATTGCTTGGTTATAAATTTTTGGTTTTTTGAAGATTATTATCTTGGTGGGAAATTTATATTGTTTATTCGTAATTTATTTTTTTATTACAAATTTAACTATATTGTTGAAAATTTAATATAACAGTAGAAGTTATAATGCTTTAGTTAAGAATTTGCATTTGTTTGTATTGAAATTGAAATAATTCGCTAGAAAATTCGCTTATTTTTTAAGTTTTATAATATAACCTAATCCTTCGAATTAGAAATGTCTTGATTAAAATGTATCTTTTTGGTTAGAAAATCAACTATTCAGTTAAAAATGTATATTTTATGATAAAAATATTATATTTTTTGTGAAAAATAAATTTCTCAAACACAAAAATTTAATTAAGTAAAATAATTTTATTTATTTATTTGTTGACATTTGATTATTTTCAGTTATAACGTTAGGTATTATTTTTTTCCCTAAGTAATCTTTAAATACTGAGATCAATTTTACATTCTATATATTATAAAGTTTTCCAACCTCTTCTTTATTTATGTATTAGGAATGTAATTAGATGTTGCGATTTCAATAAAGTAAGATGATTATAAATTAAAATTACGAATTCCAATCTTATCCATTCGAAAACCATTTTTTAACTCTTCATTTTTAATAAAAAAAATATTATATATATATTTTAAATTTAAATTGTTTCATAACAATAAATTCACATTCACTTTTGGAATTTTTTTGTTACTGTGAGTGAAATCAGCTGCTTTATATATCTGGTCAAGAAGGGCATCTAGTTACGACATCATGAAATGTTGTTCGGCGAATCGCTCTGGATGAAATTGAAAACTTGTGAATTTTATTTAATTCAAAGTTATTCCGTTAATTTTACGAACATAATGAATCCTGTCCATATGTAGATGTTACGTTCGATGCATACAATTTAAGCTTACCAAATACAAAAGTGTCAATATAAATTCCTTTACTATATACCCTCCACTCATCCTTCATTTATCCCTGCTATTGGCCCTTGGGTGGATTATTATCTAGCACATTTTCATGTTACATATAAATGCAAGAAGCTGTATTGTAGTAAACAACACGTTAATCTAACTGATGTAGGTAGTCGAAAGGCTGTAGTCTAGCTTGAACAGTGGTATAAGCTGCCATAACTACATTTGTACAAGCTACATGATACACTTGCCTCTTCTTTATACGTCCAACTTGCGTAAAGATCATCTTGATTGACCGAGGTGTTGTTATGAAGTTCCAACTCTGTCTGACAACTTTAGTTTTTAATCAATCATTTCAGGTCTAGTTCTAAACTCCCAATCTTGTCATGTGCGACGAAGTATCACGAAGGCTCATCATTGAGCCCGAATGCTTTGGGGAGAGCATTTAGATGCATAGGATCGATATTTTTAATTTTGAAATTTTTCAACTTTTAATGCAAATATTGTAACTCATTTCAATGATTACCTTGAATTATGTTCTTAATTGTAAATTAAGCCTTTCAAGTTTAGGCCCAGGAAAGCTTTTAACCTTTTTCTAACAAGTTTTTAAACTTTAGCGCAAACATTGGAACTTATTTGGAGAGCTTCCTTTTCTTTTTTCCTCATTGCACTGATGTCTCTAAGCTCTACGTCCAAGACGTATGTTTTAGTCATGCCATAATTGACTAGAATGACAAGAAATTACAGGAAAAACCTCAGCATTGAACAGCCAATATCACCAGTTATGGTATGTCTCAAAATTCCTAATCTTTTTAGGGTAGCATAATCTAAACCTAAATCAGTTGTTTTTATAATGCCCAAGGTCCCAAGCGAGATTCCCGAGCCTCATGAAGTTGACACTCAAAGGTACAATAGCCATAACGATTTTTATTCTATGTCGAAGACTTAAGCGCACCATTACCTCCTTCGTGGATGAGAAATATGTAAACACATTTTTAAACACAATTTTTAAATAAAATATGTTTTCATCAAACATCAATTTTCAACATTTTGCCAAAAAAAAATTTCAATACCTTTTTCTACAGGACAATTTTTTCCTGACAAGCGCCAAAATTTACATCGTTTAAATATAAAAATTCTTATCATGGCCCACATGCACAATACAAACTCAATTTTTATTATTCTTCTTTTTCTGACTTCTGTCCTCGACTTCTAGGATTTATGTTGGAGGGATTGTGGGTTTTTTGTAGGGCGCCAAATTTGTGAGGGATCTCGCAAATTAAGGGAAAGGAAGGATGTGGAGGGTTGGGAAATCGGGTGAAGTCAATTAATAGAGGCAGTTTAAATATATAAAATATGGTTTATTAGATTGACTCAATATTCGAGATATATTACAACAAGAAATGAATTATATTATTTCTATAACGCATAAATCTACGTAATTCTAAGTGTGTGTGTGTGTGTATGTGTGTGCGTTTGCCGACGAACATTTTAAATAAAATTGTAGCGTATTCGTAATTTACATGTTTGGCCAGTATGTCGGTGAAATTTGTGTTGTCTAGGGTTCGTTCAGGTTTCTCACAGAGTGCACTCGGGTGCACTCGGAACCGTTCAGCAGCGCTAGGTGAGTGGGTGAATCCACCCAGGTAAACCGTTCAGAAATCACCAAAGTGGTTGATGGGGGTCACTCTATGGGTGACTATTTCACCCATCGAGAAGAGGTAGGTGAATGTGAGTGAGCACAGAAATTGGCGAGAGGAATTAGCCGCAAGTTAAAAAATTGGGCATATTCGAATCAAACTTGCATAAAACCTGCGGTAAAAATAAAAGTAAATTGTGAAGAACATGAAAAATAATCCCATAATGGCAAATCCTATTATTTTAGCTAGCGTTTCTCTTGGGCCTCGAATTTTCATTGAAATTTTCATCACAAATGCCACTCTCCGACTCATAATTACTATCTTCTTTATCACTTTCTAAGATTATCGTAAACATTATCGTTTGCAACAATAGTTGGTTTGATAGAAAAATTCGCGCCAAAGCCTTTCACACACACACCCGTTCAAAGAACATAAAACTTTGTAGTTCACTTTCGCGAACCACGCCCGTTATACAGGTTCACACGAAGAGTGCACTTGGTTAGAAACTTAGTTCCTGGAATCATAGCATATAAAGGCGGTAACCGGTAAGGTGTTCCGATGGATGGTTCTTTACCGGCCTGCTTGGGCATGCTTGGCGTTGTCCAAGTTGTGCCTAACTGGACAGTTATTCCGGTCGGTCAGGTCAGTCAGGTTGGTGTCAGGAGTCGAGGTATTTGGGTGAGTTTGCCACGGGTAGGCTGGTCAGGTGCAGCTGACGCCGACGCACCATAAATTCGATGCGTGTCCACGGATTCAGAAAAATTTGTATCACTTTTCTATGTAAATAATTTTTGTTGATTCATCTTTTTTCGTATTTTGCATAATTTTACCTGATAATCGAATTGTTGATTTTTCATCATTCTTACACGAACAAAATTTGCGTTCTGGTTAACGAACTTTATCTTTCTTTCTGCTCCCTAAAAGCGTATGCCAAAACAAAATCTAATCCCATTAATCTTTCAAAAGACATGCAGTATACAGACGACGACGACAGACAACAATTATCGCAAAACAAGTTTTTCCGGATTTATATGATCTCAAAACATAGATATTCAAAGAAATCCGCGATTTTCAGTTTTCTATTAAAAATAATAACTTCTCATTATGATGATAATGTAATAATTCATCATTGCTTTTTTCGTTTAAAAAATAAGAGAATCCTAAGTGAACAAATTACAGTTATTTATGTTTTGAAATTCAATCTTAAAAATCTGTACACAAATTTTAAAAAGAGACGACAATGATTTCGAGATTCTCGTGGCTGGCCTAGTTTTTAGAGAATATTTCAAACATATATTTTTTTCGAAGCGTCCAACGGTGATGATTCATCAGTTATAGTAGACACTATACAAAATTACTGTGTAAAAAAAGAGCATATCTGCAAACTTTAAATATTGTTAAAATATTGACTCTTATGCGATCTTAATGCCATACATAGGCAATCTTCACGTTTGAAAACGTAAAGAGAATGACTGCTGCGCACAATTTACATTCCGATGAAGCAAAAAAATAATCATTACGAACATTGTGAATCAAATTGTTACTCATTGCATTGAACAGTTTCCTTGAATTCGAAAAGATGAGGGTTGTCTATATCCTGGTCTTATCTTCGGCATTGATCATCAATGGTGTTGGTAAATATAATAATATATATATATATATATATAATTTCGAGGAACTTGTTTTAAGCATCACGTAGCGCTGATTATATTGCAAATTTTTAAACTTTATGGTGGAAATATTAAATATTATACTTTATGTTGAGAAATCATTTTTTTATTGATGATTCATAATTTTGGTTAACAATTTAAATTTTACATTAATAAATCTTAAATTTTCATCAGTTCTATTATCCAAAGGAATGTGACTTTCCTCATCACTGCGCTTCAAATGACGCTCAATTCTGATTTGCGCGAAAAACAAGTTTTTTATAGAACGACAGACAGCAAAATCGCGAAATCATTTTTTGAAACATCTCGAAAGTGATGCTTAATTTTTGGGTCTACATTATGCATTTTTTTAATAAACATTAAAATAAGCTAGAAACCCCTGGTATTTCTAGAAAATTATGAAATTATCCTCAGATTACTAAAATTCTTTAACCTGAAATTTTCTATATTGTTTTAATCTATAAAAATTCACATGACTGTTTTAATAAGAAGACTAAGAATGTTTAAGTTTTAATATTTAATTGCCAAAATTAAATTTTCCATTTAAAAGTGTAATCTCAGCAGAAACCGGAATAAAAAAATTATATTTTAAACAAAAAATATTTTATTTATGAATAAAGGATAGTTATGATTATATACCATATTCTATCATACCATATGATGTTGTACCATACTGACTATATTAATCAAGAAAGAAAATAAAAAAAAATAAAAAATAAAACGAGCTTCTAACCAACTGGATTTTTGACAAATCTCAAGAATTGATAACGAAAAAGTTCAATTTTTAAATAAAGAGAATAATTTACTACCATAAAAGATGAATTTAAAAAAAATTCTCAACTAAAGCATGGAATTTGCAACTAAAAATAAGAATTTTAGAACAAAGAGATTTACTACGAAATAAGAAGAAATTTTAATAAAATTAGAGAATTCCCAACAAGAGAGTTGCATTTTTGAAAAAAAAGATGAATTTACTGCCAAAAGCATTCATCTCAAAAACTTACTAACTAAAAAAGTTAACATTTCTACTTTTAGAAAAAGAATTCCTGTAAATTCTGAAAGTTTTATATGTTTCTAACGTTACTTTGACTCCCCCCCCCATAAGTATTACCAAACATAGGTTTTGTGACAACTGCGGTCCTAAATAAAGTGGTAACCTAGTTTACGAAAAATCGCTAGTAGTGTACCTAAGCGGGCAGATGGCGCCACTGTTTTGCCAGTTATATAGTTCAAGCTGTGGCCACCAGATAGCGCTCGCGGAGGGCGAATCCCTAGAGTTCTAGAAAGATCTAGACGCTTTTCGAAGCTTCTAGAAAGTGCGGCCTTAGATTACCATTTTACTTGTATGGAAGATTCTCCAAAGTTCTCGAAATTTCTAGAAAGATAGTTGGCCAAAGTAAGCTAGACTAGAAGTTCGGCCTTTTACCACACATTTAATACTCGTGTATATTGCTAAGCGTCTATACTTTTCCAGAAGTTGTCAAAAAATCGAGTGCAGGCGTATTTTTCTGTCTCAAACAGCACATAGTGCAACCTCAACATGATGTCTGAAAGGACTACTGGAACTTTATCTATTTAATCGACAAGCAAGAGCGAGAAATATACGTCTACACTCTATTGTTTCCCGGAAAGCTCTATTTTTTTCCAGAAATCCCTCAGTCGGTTAACAATATGGGAGTCCATGGAAATAAGGGTGTATAGACACACCTGCCAACTGGTCATCAGACAGCCCAAAAGTCATAAGAGTGCCATTGTTAAAAATCTCGCTGTTCACTGATGGAATTTTACTTCGAAACAACGTTAGACTTTACTCTAGCATCGGTGGGTTTGCAGGCTTCTATAAGTGCTAGAGATACACACATCGTTGGGATGCATTCTTCAAACTTTGCGCAATCTAGTTTCCATTATCACTAGATGTGAATCCTTGATCCCAGTAGAACTTGGGTATAATGGTCTGTATTTTAGAGTTCGAGCTCCTTTTCATGGAGTGCTTGCACACCTGTTTACTGTTCACCAGCCAAAATAATCAAACGAGTAAAAGAGGCAGAAAGCGGGACATTGCAGGAAAAATCCTTTCTTCTCTTTTACTCTTACGACTTTTCTGCTGGCTGGCAGTCAGGGACAGGATTGTAAATAAACCATTATTTCCATCGACACTAGGTAAATGAGTATTTTACCGATGAGCACTATTCATATAAATGTCATACTCCTATCGTGCTAACCGCCTGAGAGGTTTCTTGCAAAAAATAGAGGTTTCTGGCAAGAGAGAGTGCAGAAACGAGAGTGTGGACGTATATTTCTGTCTCACACAGAACTTTCTCAGTATTTTCATGTGCCGTCAACCGCAGGAAGATTCGAAAAGGCAAAATAGGCTTGTATGTAGATTAAATATGAAGTTCACTAGTCCTTTGCGACACCATGCTGAGACTGTTCAGTGTACTGTGTGAGATAGAAATATGTATGTGTGCACTCTTTTTGACAACTTTTTCGAAAGTATAGAGAGTTAGCAATATACACGTGAATGATATATGTTATAATCTAAGGTTGAACATTCGAGAAGCTTCGAGAAAGCTCCCAACCCTTCCCTCTAGCTCACTTTGAACAATCATCTTTCTAGAAGCTTCGAGAACTCTCGAGAATCCCCCTCCACGAGCACCATATTTCGGTGGCAGCTGGAACTACATACCTGGTAAAACATTATCGCCATCTGCTGCCCACAGCTTGAACTACATACATGGTCAAACAGGTGCCAACCTTACCCGCTTGGTCATCGTTCCATGGCAGTGATCTTCCTTACAGACTTAGCAGTTACCGACAGCCTTGGAACTGACTAGTGGCGAAATCTGTCGGAGGCTGCTGCACCTACGTAGTAGTGTTTTAGAACCCGCTTAGGTATACTACTATCGCTCAAAGAGTGTACCCAAGACCAATCTAGTCTGTTAATGCTTGCGAAAGTTATTGTGATGAGAAATTAAGAATCTATAGATAGACAAACAGATATACAGACAAACAGGCAGACACATTCGAAAAAAACTGTTTCATGGACAGTTAAAAAAAAACGGAAGG
>JAWWLR010042163.1:0-10103 GCA_035041075.1 Acraspis erinacei | reverse complement strand
GTAGGTTTCTGCAATATTGATAATTATATAATTTATTCTTATTAAAAGGAAAAATCGAACTCCCCGATACTAGAACAGTTTTTGAAATTTTTTGATAAATTTCGAGACAATACTCTCCAAAGTATCCTTAGCGTGATGACATCAGTAAAAAGTTAATATGATTATTTATAACAAAATCAAAAATTGTTTTCTAGGCCACTGCAAATGTAATTTTTCAGCATCTTCGATCGCTTCGCTTATGGAGCGCAGTTTGAGCAAATGGACTAAACTCTTGTAGGTGACAGGCATACAGGGGGATTCAAATTTAGGTACTGCGAGTGGTTCCGTCCGACTAATACACATGGATTGTTACGACTCACGCGCTCCAAGTTTTACATTCGCTATTATTTACCTATTCAGTTTTTTGTAAAAAGGTCTTAACATAAAACTTCATTATAGTTTTTTGAAGAACTACTTCACAGGAAGTTTATATTTGCTCAAACTTCCCTCGATAAACGAAGCGATCGAAGATTATAAGGGTTTGACTTCGCAATGGCCTACAATTTTATTTTTTATTTTGTTATAAATAATTATATGAACTTTTCGCTCATATCCTGATTCTAAGGATGCTTTAGAGAGTATTGTCTCAGAAAGCGAGAGACTAAAAATTAATTACAACTCGACTTCAGAAAAAACATCATTATCAATGTTATCTCGGAAACTATAGTAGATACAAATTTCCTCCTAAGAACCCATTTTTCAGAAATCAAATTTTCAAATTGCGATTTTTAGTTGCTGGGGGCCTACTTCCTGACAACCTTATGTAACTTGTCCCATTTTGGAATCAGGGTCTCCAATTTTAATCCAATTCTCTTAAATTTACCCCGGTTTACTTGAATTCTCTGGCCTTCCTTAAAATACACTAAAAAATGTACCTAAATGTAGAAAAAATATTTGTAATCATAAACTTTCTTTTTGTCTTAAACATCATCTTAAATATAAAACTTAATTTATTTTCAATATCCTATTTATTGTATTTCATATTTGATAAGGGGCAATATTTTTTTAAATTTTTACATGCATTTTATGTATTGCCTAAATTACAAAATTCACAGATACTGGAGTAGTAATGTTTCTCACAAAAGCTTAATGAAAGACAAAAAAACTGTAATATGAAAACTGAACAATTTTTAAATTTCAAGTTACTAGTATACAAGAACTATATTAATGTTAATTTTTTCTCATAAAATTAGGTACGCCTGAACGAGGTGGCTCACCAGAATGGGACCAATTGCCTGACTTGCCGGAGAGTAAACCGTTGATTGACTTAAAAAGATTTCGACACTCGTAAATGATCGTCAAACTTCTCTTTCGACTTGTCCCTAGGCCTTCGCGGTTAGTTAAAATCTAAAATAAAATGTGTTGTGAATTCCAGTAAAAAGCCGGACTCTTCGGTGTAAGCGTTGAGCCGTAATGAGCCGAAGAAAAAATCTAAAAAAATTAATTTGCTATAATTATCGAAATTTAGATAAATATTTTATGGGAATCATGTATATTGGATCATATAATCAATAAACTTATAATTGAACATTATTGAAGTATTTTTAATTAAAATAATGCATCTCCACCAAAAAAAATAAATGTTGTATATATATCGTGACACCCTTCAACAGCCCTCCCTTCTATAGCCCTTCCGAGAATTGACACTGCTCCGCAGGTAGGTGTAACAGAAACTACGCGGGGTGCGCAGGATCTGCGATCGCCACTCAAGCAAGCACTCAGACGTTAACAAATAAAAGCGGAGCGGGCTCTAGAAGGTTTGCCCCACCCACTTTCAGCCCCAAAACTGGCGCGATAGAAGAGTTTTACTGTGATACTACTTACAATCAATGAAATTAATTTCCTACCAGAAAAAACACTACTTGTTAACCCTCATAGGCCATACGTCTGCAAATCGGGCAGGCGAAAATTTCAAATGTCCCTCTCATCCAAAAAAGGTTTATTTAAAAAGTTTTATGTTTTATGTAAAAATTCAGTTTAACGATTTTTTTTAATATAGTATTTGAATTCCTAAAGAAATTTTACCTAGAAGTCATATATTTGTATCATTATTTAAATTAACTTGAAAGACTGTACAAAACTATTATAATCCTGAAAACCAGATTTGTACCCGTAGGACTCTTACTTTATTAGAGAGAGGTATGGCCTCTGAGGTTTAATGAAGCCAAGAATAATTAGATTGACATAAATGGCTGGCTAAGGTTTGAGAAATAATTGATTAAATCACATTAGTTTCGTAGCTTTCGTATTTTTAATGCGTACAATTTAAATACATTTTTTCATTGGATTTGCTTTAAAGAATATTCTCCAAGCACCTGCGGCTTCGACGATTACGTAGTCACATCCATGTGTCCATTCTGATCAGAGTCTTTAAAGCTAAATTTCAAAAGAGAGTACTTTTGGCGCGCTTACACACTGAGGTGGCGCCACCTAATTCCTATGTCATTTCATTTTTCTGTGTAATTCTGATCAAGTCGTGGATTTTATTCTCAAGTGTTTGATATAGAAAAAATTAGGTTCAGACAGTATGCCACCTTTGGATAGGGTAGGTTTCGACGCGAACCGAAAGCGAAAAAGAAAACGCGGTGAACATCGAAGTTATCATCGTCAAAATCCGGAAAAGAGAATTCGCTATGAGAGAGCGAGAGCTTAGATCGCTATGTGTTCGCCGTTCTAGAAGCTTTTGCTCATACTCACATTTTTCGGGAAGAGTTTACACGAATCGCTATTCTCGCAGAATTATGTCAGATTCAGGTTTGAAAAAGAAAGTTTTCAAACAGCAGTACAGAATAAGAATGGTATTCAAATTTACACAGTTGGAAATGCTTTAACGGCTATCTTTAATTCGGTAATTAATTCATTAATCAATTAATTCCTATCTTAGCGATGCTCGTAGAATTTTATAGCACTTGCATTACAATATCGGTATTACCAGGCGCTCCTTTATCACTCCGATAGCTAATAAACTGGTGAAGGATCTTGCTGAGGATCTTCCCACATCGTCGAAACTTTTGTTTAAAGAGGATTTTCCTGCTAGAATAAAAGCTGCTAAAGAGATTGAAGAATTGAGTAAGAAGCTAGAGAAACCCTCTACATCAAACCAGGGCAATAAAGGTCATGAAGAAGTCCTTAAAGTTCAGGAGCCCGCCCAGGATATTTGACATAAATCTGTTCCATTTTAGGTTAGAGGATCATAAAACAGTTTCGTGCCTCTTAACGCAAAATTCTTATATATCCTGCAATGATTTAAATTATGCTTATATCTTAGTTCCAGGGACGAAAGAATATAGGAAGTATTTACCGATTGAATTTTACCTTAAGTTTTATGTGTTTAATTGCTTACCCTATCGTCTCTGCACTTCGCCATATGTTTTTAGCAAACTAATGAAGCCCGTAATTCAGGTCATAAGAAGTCAAGGTTTTCTACCAGTAATTTATTTAGACGATATGCTGCTAATAGAAAAATCGGAGCAATGATGTCGACTAAAAGTAGCTTTAACGAGAAATCTTTTAGAGTATTTGGGTTTTGTCTTGAATCTGGAAAATCGAATTTGATACCTTCACAGCAGTGGAGATTTTTAGGTTTGGTTTTTAATAGTAAAAAATTTACAGTAGAATTGCCGATGAAAAAAAATGGAAAACATTTTGAAGTTAACAAAAAGGTTTCGATCTATGTCAAGATGCCGCATAAGATATTTTGAAAGGTGGATACCGGTGTTGGTATCAGCATGCCAGGGAGTTAAGTATGGGTGGCTCTATACCAAAATAATGAAACATCGAAAATGCTTCGCGTTGTTGAAAACGATAGGTAATTTTGAAGGTTCAATGAAAATATCAACTTATGTGAAGACAGAAATAGACTGGTGGTCTGAGAATGTCCTTTCAGTAAGTAATCCTATTAGAGTTTCAATTTTTCAATTAGAAACATTCTCAGATGGCTCACTATCGGAATGATTTGCGTTTTGTAATCGCAAATAGACTCATGGATGGTGGAATACTGAAGAGAAAAAAGAGTTCATTAAGTTATTAGAATTAAGGGCAGCCTTTAATGCCTTAAGGTGCTTTTGTAGCAAAGCATCGTTTTTGTCCGATCCTTCTTCGCATAGACAATACTGCCGCAATTTCCTACATTAAACAAATGGAGGAGTGCAATATCTGAAATTGAATTGTTTACCAAGACTAATTTGGCAATTATGCGAAAAAAGAGACCTATAGATCTTTGCTTCTTATATAAAATCAAAGATAATTCATTTGCTGATATTGAGTCAAGTATTCTACCTCCAGAGACTGAGTGGGAATTGAATCAGGCGATATTTATCTTCATTCAGAAGAAGTTCAGAAGATCCGACATTGACTTATTTGCTCAACTAATATTTATAAAAAAGGTCAAAAATTATTTTCTGGTACAAAGATACTGATTCAATGGCAGCTAATGCGTTAACTTTATCGTGTTAAACTTTCTTCTTTTATGCCTTTCCAACATTTTCTTTAATTTTAAAAGTTTTAAGAAAAATCATTGAGGATCAGGCTTAGGGCGTTTTAGTTGTTCCTTTTTGGCCTTCCCAAACTTTGTATTCTTGGTTTCTAGTATTCAAGTTGGTAAAACTTTTCAATTTAGTTTCCAGAAATACTTATTGACTTGTGCTTTTAGGAAAGTCCATCCTCTAGCCAACAATCTTCTCCTGGAGGTCGGCAGTTTTTCGGGCAAGGATTTTGAGGATGAGGAGTTCCACGTGCCGCGTTTGTACCAAGAGGGTACAAGCGAAAATATTAAATTTACAAATTCAAAAGTTGAAAAAATTAATAAATAAAATTTTCTGGAAAACCCCACCTTTCTTTTTCTTCTAAATATTATTTTGAAGTCAAACCACTCTTAGGGCTGCAGCAGTGTTCCCCCTAAAAATTTTACATTTGAATTTTTCATGTGATCTGTGAAAGTTATTGAAAATAGCAATTGACATGTTCACAGAATTTTCATGTTTGTGATTGTTTCCGAGAAGAATTATAAAATTCAATTGTAGGATAAAAGAATTTCCCTTGCCTTAAAAGTTATTTATCAAGCAACAAACTTACATAACATCTTCAAAGAAATTGGCAAAAAATTTAAAAGTGGGTTTTTTGCGAATATTATTTTTAATTGCAGAAAAACCTGATGCCATTTTGTTAATTTTAAGCGTTTTTTTAAATTTTCTGGTGCATTTTGAAAGAAGACGATGAATGCTATTGGGAAGCAAAAGAAAACTCATGAGCTCAAAAGTAATAGTGGATTAGAGAAAAATTCGGGTCTTCCGAAAAAATGAAAAAAAATCAAATACGCATAATTTAAACAAAAAATTGTTGCAAATTTGGAAACTACTTATTGCATAATTTTATATTAGAAACAACATATTTTGTCCCAGAAAGTTTCTACGATTTCATACATTTTTTTAAAACTCAACTTTTTTTGCTCAAAATTGACTTTTTTTAAATTTACTTTCTATAATTTGGATTTTCTTGGCTGGAATCAAACAGATCTCTTTTAGATCGCAGTACTTATATGACTCTTTATAATTTAAATTTCTACTTAATTAGGTATAGTTAAAGATTAAGTATCCAGGTCTTGTTGAATCTTTTTTTTTTATAACTTCGGTGGTTTTTCCACAAATTCATTAATTTTTTAATTTTTCATTTTCAATGTTATTTTTCACAAATAAAACAAAAAGTACGAGTCCTATCAAGAAGTTTTTGTTTACGAAATTATAGATCTTCTTTCGGAACACAATTTTTGTTAATTCATATTTTTTCTTATCCTGCATAGTTTGACCACGAAATGGAAATTTTGATTTTTCATTATGTTTTGTGCAATCAAAATTTGAATTTTCGATTTTCCAGGAAAAATAAAAAACTTGTTATGATCATCTTGGAGGGATTTAAAAGAGAAATGTTTTTCTTCTCTTGGCTTTTTTCATATCGTGCGTTATTTGGCTTAAAAATGGGATTTTCGGCTGATTTATAAAATTTTTTAAATTCTATAACTCTGAGAATTTTCTTTTTATCGATAAAAGTCATGTGAATAAATTATTTTTCTTTTATAATACTATAATCATCCGTCCACAGAATTTTCAAATTTAGACAAAAATGGTCTCAAACATTTTTCAAATGCGCTCACTTTTTTAATTTTTATGCAAAATGGCTGGTTGACGAACTCGTGCTTTCTTTTAGGACCTTAAAAAAGTGTGCCAAAGATCGATTTGATTCGTCCATTTTTCGAGAGTTATCGTGTTTACAGACGGATAGACGGACAGATAGACAGACGCCCTCGTAAAAATTTGATTCTCGGATTCAGGGGGTCTCGAAACATGGAGATCCGCTAAAAAACTTTGGTGTCAAATTTCGGACAATTCTAATAGATTCTCAATCATAAATGATGAGAATGTAAAAAGATAAATTTTAATCAATAAACTGAATCATATTTCGCTTTAAGTTACAAAAATATGTTTTGAACAAAATGAAATAAATTCTTAATAAAATAGTTAAATTTGCAACCATAGAAACATTTATTTAAATTTCATAAAATTCCGATTTTCAAATCTTCTGAAAAGTAACAGAGGTCTGGTTCTTGAAATCAAAAAATTGCTTGACTAAATTAAAAACTGAAACCTAATGCTTAACTTGAAAATGTAGATACAATACTTATATTAAAAAATTAAAAATAATGCTTAGTGATAGGTTTCTTCGACGAAGACAATTGGAATTCAGAAAACAATATAATTATTACATTTTTAAAGTGCAAATTTAGAAACAACAAATTCTTCAATTTAAATATTTACGTTTCAAATTCTTCAATCTTAAAGGTTGTTATTTTAAAGGTTCTCAAATTCAAAAGATTTGCAATTCCAAGTTCTGTAATTTCGAAGATTTAAAATTAAAATTTATTTAACTTTTAAGATATAAATTGTTAAGGTATGTAGTTTTGAATGTTTTTTTTTCGGAGTGGATAAATAGACTGCCGGTATGTTTATGTTATTTAAAAGGTATTTTTTTTATATATTTTCAACCCCGTACCCCTTTTAATAATCTCGTGCGGTTGAAAAGGAACACTTTTAACTGGCCACATAAATAATGTTGGTCAAACCCCTTCCCATTTCCAAGGTGTCGTGGAGGCAGGAAGGCACCCCTTGACTGGTCCCAGAAATAATGTTGGAAAAACCCCTGCCCCTTTCCAACGTCTTGTGGGGGACGGAAGTCACCCCTCTGAGCAGTCACAGAATTAATTTTGGTCAAAACCCTTCCCCTTTATACTCTCCAGTATGGGCGTGGACACACACCTTTGACCGGTCACAAAAGTATTGTTGGTCAAACCCCTTTCCAAGGTCAAAACCCCTTTCAAGGGGCGTCAGGCACACCTTTACGGCTGTTCTCAGGAATATTGTTGAAGGCAACCCTGTCACTGGTCGCAGAAATGATGTTATTGTCAATAATAATGTAATAGTGTAAGAAAAATGTAACAAACAGTGTAATGAAAATGCAATAATGTACAACTATGTTATGGTACCGCAGAGTATCCGCTGCCTTTTTTGGAAGATGTAATTGAGTTTTGAAGATTTAGAATGGAAAATTCTTCAGTTTATGAGACTTTTAACTGAAGATTCCTCAATCTATAATGTGTATTATCAACCTTATATGAAATAGTGGAATTTTGAATTGTAAACATTGAAATTTATTTAATTTTCAATATTTATATCTTAAATTTAAGTAATTTTAAACGTGTTTCTCAATATTTAGTTAAATTTTAAAGATTTACAATGCAAACTTGTTAAATTTTGAAGATTTGTATTATTTTATTATTAATTTTATTATTTTATTTTATTATTTATTTTATTTTATTATTTTATTATTACCGAATTCGGAAATTTCCCAAATTTAGCATAACGAAAAGATTTTTAAATTACAAAAAATGAAATTCTGAATTTAAAAATATCCGAAACTAAAATTCACCGACATCAGGGCAGACTTATAAAAAAGCGAATGATAAAATTCCCACATATATTTTAATTCATCAAATTTCGAACTTCTGAACATAGTTAATTGATTATTAATTCAAGAGTTATTTATGACATTATAAATAAGGAAAACAATTTAACTAACCACCAATTAATAATGTATTAATTATTTTCGATAATCTTAAATTACGACAAATTTAAATTTCAGGAATAGAAATATTTATGGGAAATGAACAATTTATTTATTTTATTATTCGGTCAATTTGTAATTGTTTAATTTACATTTTCGGCAATTTTTTCCCGGATATGTAAAAATTTTGCATAGAGTGATAAAGAACTAATGTTTTTTATATTGCCGTTTTTCAATAAAATGCAAGTATTATTATATAATATAATGATTAGATATGTTTATATATTACAAACAAGGAATACCATAAATCATAAAATATTGTTTTCTATTACAATTTACTTAACCAACGAACTCTTGAATGTGACATTTATTCCATCAAATAGAATTTGTAACGAAGCTTCATTATTTTAACTTTTCCAGTCATTCTTAAATAAAGACCATTAACGAATATTTTTTATCTTTGGCAACACTTAAATTATTTAAAAATTATGGCTCGAAGTGATTTAATAAATCCATGTTTGGAATTAAATTATGAGAATTGAGAAGAAGAAAGTAAGTATTATTAGTTTGGTTTTAAATTTATAAAAATATAATTTTAATAAGATTCTTGAGAAATAATTTTTTTTGTATTTTCAGCCGTGTCAGAAAAAATCTAGAAGATTTCAAAGGAATTGTTTTATTTCATAGGCTTTTACTAAATATTATGAAAAATACTAGTCGTTTTAAAAGCTGCTTAGGACTTTTAAAAGTTGGGAAGGAATGACGGATTATTTGTTAAATTTTCGAAAATGTTTCACAGTTTTCAAATATTTATAATCAATTGGAAACGTCTTAAGTTCCTCAAAATATTTGTTCCTGACTAAAATTTTTCTCAAGTTTCTCAAATATCATTTAAAATTTTTAAAAAATGCCTTAAACCCTTCTAAATCTTCCCAGAAATAAAAACAAAATTTTATTCTCTTTAAAACTTTTGAAATTATTTTAAAGCTTCTAAAGATTAGTTTTGAAACCTTTAAAAATCTACGTTTCTTAAAATCTTTTAAATTTTAAAATTAATTTTAATTCCTTTCATTATGCTCAATATTACTTGGATTTACTGAATTTGTTATTTGTTTTTATTTTGTAATCTTGCTAAATTGAAACGCTTTGCTCCAAAATCTTCCAAATTCTTTTTAAAAATTTTAGGAAATCGTTTGATATCCTTTTTAATTTGATATACCTTTTTAATTTTTTCTTAAAGTTCATTTTTCAAAATAAAAAATTATTTTAAATTTTCACAAGAATATAAGGAAAATTATTATTTTTTTAATCTTGTTAGATCTTCTAAACCTTCTAATCTACTTAAATGATTTAAATCTTTTCTGCTAAAAAATTACAAAAATTGCTTTAAAATCTTTCAGATTCTTCTTTGACATTTTTTAAAAATCACTTAGAATCTTTTTCATAATCTCTTAAAATTAATTTTTCAAAATAAAATATTATGTAAATTTTCCCTAGGAACCTGAAAAAAGTGTGTTAGTATGTAATATGTTAAAATTTCAAAATTTAGCTTTATAATCTTTCACACAATTTTCAAAAACTTTAGGAAATAATTCCACATGTTTTGCCACCGAGCGCGTAGCGCGAGGTAAATACATTATCGAGCGCGAAGCGCGAGAACAAACAGTTTGAAAGAACTTACTATGTTTTACATAAACTTAAATAAGCTAAATGCACCTATTTGCGTCCGTGTAAGGGAGACGACAGAATTTAAGACCAATGAAAAAGTGTAATCCATTCCAATTCGCTAAAAAACTGTTGCGGATCTAAGAATATATATTATTTTATAGAAAATTTTTTTGTTTCGACAAAATGATACAAATTGCACCGGAAAATCTGAAAATCACGCAAAGATGTCACTGTACGTCGTTGCGTCCGCCTGATTCGCTTTTGGATGTATTTGCGTCCACCTT